>JAQOTM010000285.1:19390-75763 GCA_029168755.2 Tillandsia fasciculata | reverse complement strand
TCAAAAAGTAACCCGCGAACACCTGTAATACCTGTAACACCTGTAATACCTGTAACACCTGTAACACATGACCTCGTCGAGCACAATCCCGACGGGTCGCACCGCTCACACCTTGGTGCCTCAAGCCCCACACCTACGGGGCCCCCCACTACGTCACCTCGTGGGTAAACACGGGTCGGAGACCGCTTTTCCGGAAAAGAGCACCCTTCGCGGTGGCCAGACCGCGGGTGCGCGTGTCGCAACCTCGAGCCGAATAATCAGATACAGGGTAATATCTTAAATCAGAGAGACTGTCAGCGTTAGTACTAAAAATTCAGGAATTAATACCATTACCGTTTCTCCATGCCTTATACTCAGTCTCAAAGAAAAACCCACCTTTTCGTTGTCGCGCTGCTGCTCGATATTAGGTTCTCCCGCGTCCCGGTGTGTCCGCCCCAACCTACACGAACCTTGGTTTCGTCGGCTGAGGTTGATCGAGGGGAGGATCGTCCCGTTCTTGCGTGCTTGCTATCGAAGGGTATCCCGTCGATCTTCTCCCTCCTCGGTCGCGCCGCCTTGGTTCTCCAAACGATCGGTAGGAAGGAGTGGGGTTGAGGAGTTGGTTCCTCGTCCGCGCTCGGGTGTCGTACGCCTAGGGTGAGAGGAGTTGAGAAAGGTCGTAAACCCTGTTCCCCAAGATATGAAAATAGCCCGAGTGGTCAGAATGAGAAGTGGGAATGAACCCATTTCAAGTCAAAAGAATATAAAAAGTCGGGTGCAAACCAGGGTCCGGTCTGCCTGGTAACAAAGAAATGTTAGAACACCCTCCGGACCCCCGAACCAAAACGCGAAATAAAGGAAAACCAAAAGTAAACCCGAAAACCAAACCACGACATTATAAACCAGCGGCTACTACACAGCCGTTCCCGTGTCCACGTCGTATGTATAGGCAGGAAGTGGGCAGATTTCGTCAAACGATCCACTATGACCCATATCGCATCATGCCCTTAAGATGATCTCGGGAAACCGGTCACAAAATCCATCGTAATCATCTCCCACTTCCATTCCGGCACGGGCAACGGTTGTAACTTCCCTGCTGGACGCTGGTGTTTGGCCTTCACTTGTTGGCACACCAGGCAATGTGCCACAAACCGGGTTACGTCCCCTTTCAACTTAGGCCACCAAAAGGTTTGCTTTAAGTCCCTGTACATTTTCGTCCCTCCAGGGTGTACTGCGTAGGGCGCGGTGTGCGCCTCCCTCAGGATTTCCTCCTTGAGCTCCGGTAGATCCGGCACACAGATTCGTCCCCGAAAACGTATCGTGCCATCTGCGTTCATCACGAAATCGCCCCCTTGGTCTGAAGGTAGTCTGTCTCGCACAAGTTGTAACTGGGTATCCGTCGATTGCCCTTCCCGGATCCTGTCCAGTAGGGTGGGTCTGACCACCAGGGTCATGAGTCGTGCGACCGTTGCCGCTGGTACTACCTCCAGTCTCAATTGTGAAAATTCTGCAATCAAACGGTCCTGCTGGGTAAGGGCATTTGTCATTGATTCCACCGTCTGTCCTTTGCGGCTCAAGGCATCCGCCACCACGTTCGCCTTCCCGGGGTGGTAGTGGATGGTTAAATCATAGTCTTTTAGTAGTTCGAGCCACCACCTTTGCCGCAAATTTAGCTCCTTCTGGGTGAAGAGGTACTTGAGGCTCTGATGATCTGAGTACACATTGCAGTGTGTACCGTACAAATAGTGTCTCCACAACTTGAGGACGAACACGACTGCTGCAAGCTCCAGGTCGTGCACGGGGTAGTTTCTCTCGTACTCCTTGATTTGCCTCGACGCATAGGCTATGACTTTACCCCGTTGCATAAGCACGCCTCCGAGACCGTTCCGCGACGCATCGCAGTACACCTCATAGTCCTCGCCGGGCTCTGGTAGAGCAAGCACCGGGGCTCGCGTCAACTTGTTCTTGAGTTCTTCAAAACTCTTCTGGCATTGATCTGTCCAGATGTACTTTTCTCCTTTACGGGTCAGGCGAGTCAGGGGCATGGCTATCTTGGGGAAGCCTTCCACAAAGCGTCTGTAATACCCTGCCAGACCCTGGAAGCTTCGAATCTCAGTTACCGTCGTCGGCCTGGGCCAGTCGGTTACCGAATCTATCTTCTTCGGGTCGACCGCAATCCCAGCAGCCGACACAATATGCCCCAGAAAGCCCACCTCGCGGAGCCAAAACTCACACTTTTTGAGTTTGGCGTAGATTTTCTGTTCCCGTAGGGTCTGGAGGACTATGCGTAGATGCTCTTCATGTTCCTCATCTGTACAGGAGTAGATGAGAATGTCGTCAATGAAGACCATTACGAAAATATCTAAGAAGGGTTTGAACACCCTATTCATCATATCCATGAATACTGCTGGGGCATTTGTGAGCCCGAATGGCATCACCGTGAACTCATAGTGACCATAGCGAGTCCAGAACGCTATCTTGGGGATGTCCTCGCCCCTAACTCGGAGCTGATGATAGCTAGACTGCAGATCGATCTTCGAGAACACCGTTGCTCCTTGTAACTGGTCGAACAGGTCGTCAATCCGTGGTAACGGATACTTGTTCTTGATGGTGACCTTGTTTAATTCTCGGTAGTCAATGCACAGGCGAAGGCTTCCGTCCTTCTTCCTTACGAACAAAACGGGTGCGCCCCATGGCGACACGCTCGGTCTGATGAAGCCTTTATCCAAAAGATCCTCCAATTGCGCCTTGAGTTCCTTCAACTCGGCGAAGGCCATCCTATATGGCGCCTTCATGATGGGTTTAGTGCCTGGAAGTAACTCGATGGGAAAGTCAACCTCTCGTTCGGGTGGCATCCCAGGAAGCTCTGCCGGAAATACGTCCAGAAATTCCCTTACGACCGGGGAGTCGGATCTTACGTGGACCGCCGCCCCACGCGACCTATCGGCCACGTGGGCCCTTACTTGCAAGGTAAGGGGCGGGACCCATTTAACCCTTACCTAGCCCCCAACAGTCCTCACTAACAACAATAGGGTTTCCTATGCCGTGAAACTCACCCGCACCCATAGGCCGGGAAGAGTTCGACTAACATGTAATAACCGCGGGTTTACTTTCCTTTTGGTCTTACCTGTGAATTTATTCCGAACCGCTTTTCGGCTAAGGGGTCCGGGGTGCGATTTTTTCCTTCGTTGTTTTGGGCAGGCCGTCGGGGCTCGCGGGTATTTTTAGAGATAAAGCTCGCGAAGATGAGGCCGGCGGCGCGATCGGATCGGATTTCCGACCCCGGAATCTCCCGGAATAAATTTCCGAAGTTGCTGCGGTTCGTGTGTCCAGCGCGTCTTGTTAGAGGTAAACCAGACCCGGGTTCAATTATTTTAATTTAATTCAATTTAAATTCGTTTTTAATCCGATTTAGTGTAATTTAATTTAATTTATTGGAATCCGTTATAAAATTATTTTAATTTAATTCATTCCCTTAACCCGAGTTAATTTGTTCTAGGTTAGCCTATTTCGAGTTGGACGTGGGTTTAGGCCTAATGGTGCCAAAACAACGAATTAATTAGGGATTGGGGGTTTTAGGTTTGGGGAACCCCATTCCTTCCTCTATTACTTGTTGCGTGCGCTGCCCCGAGCGTAGACGAAGAACGCCCTTCCCCAAACCCTTCCTGGAATCGACGAGGCACCGCGACGGAGCGATCGGGCGGAGGGAAGAACGCCGCACGCTCCACCACCGGTACCGGGCTCACAAGAACGGACGATCCTCCCTCCCCAAACCACCGCCGTCATAACCAAGGTGAGACGAGGTTCTCTTTCCTTCCCCGCTTTTGGTTTCTTGATCGTCTCGATCGGAAGGGAGAGGGGCACAGGCGACGGATTCTCCGGAATCCGCCGCATGTGCGGAGACCCCTCCCCTCCTTCGGCGCTCCCGTGTGACCGCACGGGCCGGGCACGCGCCCCAGCCCTGCGTGCGGGGTCACCCGCACGGGGCCGGGCGCGCGTCCCAGCCTCGCGTGCGGGGTCACCCGCACGGGGCCGGGCGCGCGTCCCACCCCGCGTGCGGGGTGACCCGCACGGGGCGGGCGCGCCCCAGCCCCGCGTGCGGGGTGACCCGCATGGGGCTGGGCGCGCCCAGCCCGCGTGCGGGGCGACCCGCACGGGGCCGGGCGGCGCCCAGCCCGCGTGCGGGATGACCCGCACGGGGCCGGGCAGCGCCCAGCCCGCGTGCGGGGTGACCCGCACGGGGCCGGACGCGCGCCCAGCCCCGCGTGTGGGGATGCCCGTACGGGGCTGGGCACGCGCACGGCCCCGTGTGCGGGCGGGGATCCGCGAACCGCGACGGGCGGTTCGCCTGCCTTTCGTCGTCACCCGCGTCTGAGCGTCGTTTTTCCCCTCGCGGCAGGTGTGCGAGGGAGTCCGAGCGGGAGTACCAGGACGCGAGGGAGCGGAGCGTTGACGTTCTACTAGCGACAGGTGGGTTAAGCGTGGTATTTAGCATCGATCTCCGTTGACTGTTTCAATTTAAATATTACATGTTATCGTCCACTTTAATGCTACCTGATGTCATTACTTTATATGCTACGGATTATCGCTACACACTGATAGTTATGTGATTTCGTATTTCTGACGTTACTAGTTACCGTCTTCCCTTCGATTATGCTATTAGTAGGGTAACTTGAGTATACATGCTACTATCTTACTCTGATTCGTGCATCATGGTTACTATCTTATTGTTTCATATACATTGTGATTACGGCCTTACTATTGCTCATGCATTGTGGTTCCTGTGCTCGAGGCTGCAACACGTGCACCCGCGGTTTGGCCACCGTGAGGGGTGCACTTTTCCGGAAAAGCGGTCTATGACCCGTGTATACCCACGAGGTGACGTAGTGGGGCCCCTTATTAGTTGTGGGGTTGAGGCGCCGAGGTGCGAGCGGTGCGACCCGTCGGTTTAGTTGTCCGACGTGGTCGGGTTTTTGCAGGTACGGTATGGGCCGTCGGTTTAGTTGTCCGACGTGGCCAGGTATAGCAGGATACAGGTGTACAGGTTATTGTTTCCCTCTGGAGAGGGTGGTTGCTCCGGTTACCTTCACGGTTTGCTTTACTGCATTTTCTTGCTTTACTATTATTCGTTACTGACTTCCCACTTCGTGACAGGGACCGGGCGGAGGGAGAGGTAGGCGACGGAGAGGACGGGGCGGGAGCTTCTGGGTTGCTGGGAACCCTGGACTGTATTTCTTTACTTATCTTGCATTTCATTTACTTTGTTGATACGTGTGAGGTTCTCGATACCCCTGTGGGGTCGACGTGGATGTCGGTATTTGGTTATACTGTGATGCATTACTTTTCCTTTCATTTCTGTTGGCCATTTGAAAAGAAAAGAAAAGACAAAACCAAAGAAAGAATTTCGAAAATCGTTTTTAAAATCTAAGTGTCGTGTGGGCACTGGTTTCAAAACCTTGTGGATTTATGGATTGCGAAATGGATTTCAAAACTTGGGTGTCGTGTGGGCACCGTTTTCAAAACCCTGTGGTTTTATGTTGGTTTCGAAACTCGTTTTCAAAACATAAGTGTCGGGTGGGCACTCTTTTAAAATTGTGGATTTATCCTTTCCAAATTGAATCGGCCATGCGCTTAAATACTTAGAATGCTGGTTGTATGTTAATGAATGTTGTGATTGAATGGTTATGCTTGTTTGGGAGATGTACTCAACCACACGCCGTGCACGTACAGGGGAGACTCTGTCCGTTTGCAGAGAGATCCTGTATGTGCGGCGGGTCTGGGCACGCGCCGGGGAAGAGAGGCCTTTCAAAAAAAAAAAAAAAAAAAAAAAAAAAAAAAAACGTGCCGTTTCCGCTAAAACAAACCCCCGGGGCGTGACAGATTAAGATGGTATCAGAGACAGTTCATTCAATCACAACAGTTAATGCCGACATCCGTGGGAATGCCTCACATATCTACAAGTGAATGAAATGGGTAGGGCATAGGACTGTAGAACGTGAGTGATCGGGGGGGGGGGGGAAGTTGGAGTCTTTTCTCGAGCTAAGTGGTTCGTGGTTGTAGGTAAAGTCTGACGTTGACCCATGTTGTGTGTGACAGACATGGTTCGTACCAGATCGTCGGCGGGAGACGCCGAGGCAGACGCGACAACGTCGACGGCCGCGGAGAACCAGCTCCTGCGGCAGCAATTGCGGGAAATGGCGGGGCAATTGGCCACCCTCGCCGATCATGTGCGTCAGTTGACGCATCAGCAGCAGGCCGCGCCAGGGACGGCCGCCCCGGTCCCTCCGCCGGGGCCGACAGCACCGGCCGCGGCACCACCGACAGCGCCACCGCCAGCGGCGACTACGGGACCGGCGCCAGGGACAACTAGCCGGGTTACTCTGGAGGAAACAGTGGTCACGCCTACCCCTATCGCGGCTGCCGCCGCCACGAGTGGAGGGGGGGTTGTGATGACCGAGCGGGATCGAGTGCGGGCCAACTTGAAGGACTTTAAGAAACACGACCCGCCCACGTTCGAAGGGGACACGACTGATCCGTGGGTCGTTGAGAAATGGGTGGGGTCGATGGAGAAACTTTTTGAAGACCTACTCATGGAGGATGATGAGCGGGTTCCCCTGGCAGTCCATTGCCTGGAGGGGAATGCCCGTTTGTGGTGGAAGACGGTACGCCCCGATCCTGCTAAGGGTACCGCTTTCCCGTCCTGGGCAACTTTCAAGAAGGAGCTGTTCGAGGCCTTCTTCACCAGCAGCGTCAAGAAGAAGTTGGAAGATGATCTGAACCATATCCAGCAGGGAAACCGGACGGTCATGGAGTACCAACGAGAGTTCGTCCGCCTAGCGAACTGCGTCCCGTTCGTCATAAGGGACGAGGCTCACAAGGCGCAACTCTTTGTGGATGGCTTGCGGAGCAATATCTTTGAGGTGGTGCAAGCAGCTGACCTGCACACCTTCCAGAAAGTGGTCGACAGGGCCACTACGGTGGAGCGGGGCTTTGCGTCACCCGCGCCAGAAGGGAGAACTCGGCGCGACTGGAGGACAGGAAGCGGCAACAGCAGAACCAGGGAGGAGGCTCTTGGAGTGGGGGCGGAGCCCCCAAACGGTGGAGACCGCAGGCGGGGCCCCGAGGAGCGCCGGCAGGAGGGCCGAGGCCGGGAAATAGGCCTTGCGTTATTTGCGGGGGAGGGCACATTGCGGGAGAGTGCCCCCAAAGAGGCGACCACTGTTTCAGGTGCGGCAAACGGGGGCACTTCCGTCGCAACTGTCCCTTAGGCGGGGGACCTGCACCCTCGGGAGCTTATACGCCCGCGCCACAGCTCTCAGGGCGGGGGAAAGCTCCTATGGCGTCAACTCCCAGACCCCCCGCACCACGGCGTGAGGAGGATCGGCAGCCACAACCAGGCGGGAGGGTTTTCTCAATGACCAGCCAAGGGACTAATCCACCGGAGGACGCTCTTGCAGGTACTACTTCCGTTTCGAATTCCCGTGCTAGAACTCTTTTCGATACCGGAGCAACACACTCGTTCATTTCTCGTGATTTCGTTTTTATGCATGACCTCGAGGAGACCCCCCTTCAAAACTCTTGACGGTGCAAACGGCGGGGGGGACTTTGGAGGCGGTCAGCTTAGTGGCCGCCTGCTCGATTAAGCTTGGGCGACTGGCTTGCCCATGGGATTTGGTGGTAATCCCCTTGAAGGAGTACGACGCGGTGTTGGGCATGGACTGGCTCACGAGGTACCAGGCGCTCATTGACTGTGACAAGCGACAAGTGCGATTGCAAGAACCGGGTTTTCCTGAACATGTGTATATGGCGGGCAAGAGCATCACCTTCCCAGCGGTCATCTCAGCGGCACGAGCCAGAAGATTGGTAGAGGGTGGATGCGTGGCCTATTTAGCATCGGTGGATCTGGCCACCCGACCCTCGTCGACACCTTCAGACATCCCGGTGGTGAGGGACTTCCCCGATGTTTTCCCCGCAGAACTGCCCGGGATGCCTCCGGAGCGGGAGGTGGAGTTCCCTATCGAGCTATTACCAGGCACGCAGCCAATTACGAAGGCGCCCTACCGAATGGCCTTCGCGGAGCTAAAGGAGCTTAAAGCACAACTGGAAGACCTCTTGGATAAAGGGTTCATCAGACCGAGTGTGTCACCCTGGGGCGCACCGGTACTCTTCGTGCGGAAGAAAGACGGAAGCCTGCGTCTCTGCATCGACTACAGAGGGATAAACAAAGTTACGGTGAAGAATAAGTACCCCCTGCCCAGAATCGACGACCTCTTCGATCAGTTACGGGGAGCGACGGTCTTCTCCAAAATTGACCTACAGTCGGGCTATCATCAACTCCGAGTTCGAAATGAAGACATCCCCAAGACCGCCTTCCGGACTCGGTACGGCCACTACGAGTTCACGGTGATGCCTTTCGGGCTTACGAACGCCCCCGCAGTCTTCATGGACATGATGAACCGGATCTTCAGACCCTTCTTGGATCGGTTCGTGGTAGTCTTCATCGACGACATTCTGATTTACTCCACTACCGACGAGGAGCACGAGGACCATCTACGAACGATCCTCCAGACCCTCAGAGAGCAGAAGCTGTTCGCTAAACTCAAGAAGTGTGAGTTCTGGCTGCGCGAAGTCGGCTTCCTAGGGCATGTGATCTCGGCACAGGGAATCGCCGTGGATCCCAAGAAGGTAGAAGCAGTGGTTGACTGGCAGCCGCCGACGTCGGTGACAGAAGTACGAAGTTTCCTAGGGCTGGCAGGATATTACAGGCGTTTCGTTGAGGGTTTCGCAAAGATTGCTACCCCTTTAAATCGATTGACCAGAAAAGGGGAGAAGTTCATATGGACGGCCAAATGCCAGGAGAGTTTTGAGGAACTCAAGAGGAGGTTAACCAGGGCACCAATACTTGTACTGCCGACACCCGGAGAGGATTATGAAGTGTACTGCGACGCATCAAGGATCGGTCTGGGAGGTGTTCTGATGCAACAGGGGAAGGTGATTGCCTACGCGTCCAGGCAGCTGAAGGACTACGAAAAGAACTACCCGATACACGACTTGGAATTGGCCGCTGTAGTCTTCGTTTTGAAACTGTGGAGGCATTATCTCTTCGGAGTCCACTGCAACGTTTTCTCAGATCATCAAAGTCTTAAGTACATCTTTACCCAAAAAGAATTAAACTTGCGGCAGAGGCGGTGGCTCGAGTTGTTGAAGGATTACGACTTGACGATTCAATACCACCCCGGGAAGGCAAACGTGGTAGCAGACGCACTGAGCAGGAAAGGGCATCAAGAAGGGGCATCGGAGAGCGCGCTAACGAACAGGACCACCTGATCGCGGAGTTCGCGCGAATGCAGTTGGAGGTGGTGCCGGCGGGCACGGTTATGCAACTTCTAACCTTGGTGGTCAAGCCGACGTTATTCGAGAGGATCCAGGAGGGACAGCAGACCGACCCACACCTACAGCGCATACGAGACAAGATCCCCTGGGCCAAGAGAGCGATTTTGCGGTGGAAGACGACGGCACCTTACGGTTCCGCGGACGGATCTGCGTGCCGGACTCAGCAGAGTTGAAGGAAGAGATCCTAGCGGAGGCACACCGAGCCCCTTATGCGGCACATCCGGGGGGCACGAAGATGTACAGGGATCTCAAACAGACGTTCTGGTGGCCTAAGCTGAAAGAAGACGTGACGCGACACGTGGCTCACTGCCTAGTATGCCAACAGATAAAGGCCGAGCATCAGCGACCAGCAGGGAAGCTACAGCCCTTACCGGTACCAGAGTGGAAATGGGACCAGATCACCATGGATTTTGTCACTGGATTCCCACGTTCACAACAGGGCCACGACGCGATCTGGGTCGTAGTCGACCGGTTAACCAAGTCAGCACACTTCCTGCCAATTCATACAACTTGGACCCGCGAACGGTTAGCTCAAGTCTACATCAGCGAGATCGTGAGACTACATGGGGTACCGGCATCGATCACCTCGGACAGAGACACGCGCTTTGTCTCGAAGTTTTGGCAAAGTCTTCAGCGGGCCATGGGGACCAGACTACAGTTCAGCACAGCCTTCCACCCTCAGACGGACGGACAGTCGGAGCGCACGATACAAACCCTTGAAGACCTGCTTCGCGCCTGTGTGCTTGATTGGGGGATCGGTTGGTCACGCTACCTACCCCTCGTGGAATTTGCCTACAACAACAGCTACCAGGCCAGCATTCAGATGGCGCCCTACGAAGCCTTATACGGAAGGCGCTGCCGATCCCCGATTTGTTGGGACGACTTGGGAGAACGGAAACTCTTGGGACCCGACTTAGTGGAGGAAACTGAAGAGAAAGTGCGCCTTATCAGACAGCGCCTGCTGACCGCCCAGAGTCGACAGAAGAGTTACGCAGACCAGAGGCGCCGTGACTTGGAATTTCAAGTGGGGGAACACGTGTTTTTGCGGGTCTCGCCATCCAGAGGAATCAGGCGTTTCGGGCTAAAGGGCAAGCTGAGCCCACGGTTTGTGGGGCCATTCGAGATCCTAGAGCGCATTGGCCCAGTAGCTTACCGCCTCGCCCTACCACCAAACCTCGACCGAGTCCACGACGTGTTCCACGTCTCGATGCTTCGGAAATATCTTCCCGACCCGTCACACGTTCTGGACGCCTCAGCACTCGAACTTAAGGAGGACCTAAGCTTCGAAGAAACCCCGGTGAGAATCCTGGCAAGGGAAAACAAATCACTGCGAAACCGAACTATCCCCTACGTGAAGGTACTTTGGAACAACCATGAGGAGCGGGAAGCAACTTGGGAACTGGAGTCCAAGATGAGGGAGTGCTACCCCGACCTTTTCACTCCCACCCGGGCTTGAGTTTCGAGGACGAAACTCGTTTTTAGAGGTGAGTGGTGTAATAACCGCGGGTTTACTTTCCTTTTTGGTCTTACCTGTGAATTTATTTCGAACCGCTTTTCGGCTAAGGGGTCCGGGGTACGATTTTTCCTTCGTTGTTTTGGGCAGGCCGTCGGGGCTCGCGGGTATTTTTAGAGAATAAAGCCCGCGAAACGAAGACCGGCGGCGCGATCGGATCGATTTCCGACCCCGGAATCTCCCGGAATAAATTTCCGAAGTTGCTGCGGTTCGTGTGTCCAGCACGTCTTGTTAGAGGTAAACCAGACCCGGGTTTAATTATTTTAATTTAATTCAATTTAATTCGTTTTAATCCGATTTAGTGTAATTTAATTTAATTTATTGGAATCCGTTATAAATTAATTTAATTTAATTCATTCTTAACCCGAGTTAATTTGTTCTAGGTTAGCCTATTTCGAGTTGGACGTGGGTTTAGGCCCAATGGTGCCAAAACAACGAATTAATTAGGGTTGGGGGTTTAGGTTTGGGAACCCCATTCCTTCCTCTATTACTTGTTGCGTGCGCTGCCCCGAGCGTAGACGAAGAACGCCCTTCCCCAAACCCTTCCTGGAATCGACGAGGCACCGCGACGGAGCGATCGAGCGGAGGGAAGAACGCCGCACGCTCCACCACCGGTACCGGGCTCACAAGAACGGACGATCCTCCCTCCCCAAACCACCGCCGTCATAACCAAGGTGAGACGAGGTTCTCTTTCCTTCCCCGCTTTTGGTTTCTTGATCGTCTCGATCGGAAGGGAGAGGGGCACAGGCGACGGATTCTCCGGAATCCGCCGCATGTGCGGAGACCCCTCCCCTCCTTCGGCGCTCCCGTGTGACCGCACGGGCCGGGCACGCGCCCCAGCCCTGCGTGCGGGGTCACCCGCACGGGGCCGGGCGCGCGTCCCAGCCCCGCGTGCGGGGTCACCCGCACGGGGCCGGGCGCGCGTCCCAGCCCCGCGTGCGGGGTGACCCGCACGGGGCCGGGCGCGCCCCAGCCCCCGCGTGCGGGGTGACCCGCATGGGGCTGGGCGCGCCCAGCCCGCGTGCGGGGCGACCCGCACGGGGCCGGGCGGCGCCCAGCCCGCGTGCGGGGCGACCCGCACGGGGCCGGACGCGCGCCCAGCCCCGCGTGTGGGGATGCCCGTACGGGGCTGGGCACGCGCACGGCCCCGTGTGCGGGCGGGGATCCGCGAACCGCGACGGGCGGTTCGCCTGCCTTTCGTCGTCACCCGCGTCTGAGCGTCGTTTTTCCCCTCGCGGCAGGTGTGCGAGGGAGTCCGAGCGGGAGTACCAGGACGCGAGGGAGCGTAGCGTTGACGTTCTACTAGCGACAGGTGGGTTAAGCGTGGTATTTAGCATCGATCTCCGTTGACTGTTTCAATTTAAATATTACATGTTATCGTCCACTTTAATGCTACCTGATGTCATTACTTTAGATGCTACGGATTATCGCTACACACTGATAGTTATGTGATTTCGTATTTCTGACGTTACTAGTTACCGTCTTTCCTTCGATTATGCTATTAGTAGGGTAACTTGAGTATACATGCTACTATCTTACTCTGATTCGTGCATCATGGTTACTATCTTATTGTTTCATATACATTATGATTACGGCCTTACTATTGCTCATGCATTGTGGTTCCTGTGCTCGAGGCTGCAACACGTGCACCCGCGGTTTGGCCACCGTGAGGGGTGCACTTTTCCGGAAAAGCGGTCTATGACCCGTGTATACCCACGAGGTGACGTAGTGGGGCCCCTTATTAGTTGTGGGGTTGAGGCGCCGAGGTGCGAGCGGTGCGACCCGTCGGTTTAGTTGTCCGACGTGGTCGGGTTTTTGCAGGTACGGTATGGGCCGTCGGTTTAGTTGTCCGACGTGGCCAGGTATAGCAGGATACAGGTGTACAGGTTATTGTTTCCCTCTGGAGAGGGTGGTTGCTCCGGTTACCTTCACGGTTTGCTTTACTGCATTTTCTTGCTTTACTATTATTCGTTACTGACTTCCCACTTCGTGACAGGGACCAGGCGGGGAGAGAGGTAGGCGACGGTGAGGACGGGGCGGGAGCTTCTGGGTTGCTGGGAACCCTGGACTGTATTTCTTTACTTATCTTGCATTTCATTTACTTTGTAGATACGTGTGAGGTTCTCGATACCCTGTGGGGTCGACGTGGATGTCGGTATTTGGTTATACTGTGATGCATTACTTTTCCTTTCATTTCTGTTGGCCATTTGAAAAAGAAAAGAAAAGACAAAACCAAAGAAAGATTTCGAAAACCGTTTTTAAAATCTAAGTGTCGTGTGGGCACTGGTTTCAAAACCTTGTGGATTTATGGATTGCGAAATGGATTTCAAAACTTGGGTGTCGTGTGGGCACCGTTTTCAAAACCCTGTGGATTTATGTTGGTTTCGAAACTCGTTTTCAAAACATAAGTGCCGGGTGGGCACTCTTTTAAATCTGTGGATTTATCCTTTCCAAATTGATCGGCCATGCGCTTAAATACTTAGAATGCTGGTTGTATGTTAATAAATGTTGTGATTGAATGGTTATGCTTGTTTGGGAGATGTACTCAACCACACGCCGTGCACGTACAGGGGAGACTCTGTCCGTTTGCAGAGAGATCCTGTATGTGCGGCGGGTCTGGGCACGCGCCGGGGAAGAGAGGCCTTTCAAAAAAAAAAAAAAAAAAAAAAAAAAAAAAAACGTGCCGTTTTCGCTAAAACAAACCCCCGGGGCGTGACATAACACCTAAAGGGTTTCTCCCCCAACCATGCTATGCGCGTGGGGGAATAAGGGAAGTAGAAGACGAGAAAGAGAGTAAGAGGGAGGGAGAGAGGGTCGGACGAGGGTAGCAAGGTAAGGTATAACCGGCGCTCCTAAACAGAAGGAAAAGCAAACGTTACATGTTATCACTTGTTCTGAGACATCGCGTCCTCCACCGTGGTAGTTCGGGGAGTACGCCCACAACCCTCTGGCCGGTGACGCACGGCGTGGTTGGATAGTGACTTTGTGTCGTAGGAATCCGCCGGGTGCTGGCCACCGGGTAGGTCCTCCTGCGGAGCGGGGCTGCCGTGTCCTCTCGTCCTCCCGGCTGTGGCGCTGCAGTAGTAGCGGCTGGTTCTTGGGGGCACGAGGCACGTGTATGGTCCGGTTGGCCGCATCGGTTGCAGTGGGAGTATTTCCAAAGGCACCTCGTCACCAAGTGTGCCTTCCCACAGATGACGCAGGGTTCCTGTAGCGGTTTCGGGCCTCCCGTTGGCACCTGTCCATCTTCTTGTACTCTCTTCGGGCGTTGACTTGCCCGGGTCCTAGGGTTGGGGCCCCCTTGCAGAACGGGTGCTGCAGCCTTCTCTGTTTGCCGGGTAGCGGCGCTGGGGTAGGGGTAGCCGCTTCTGGGAGCACGAGAAGCGTGAGTGGCCCGGCTTGCCGCACTTGAAGCAGTGGTCGTCCCTCCAAGGGCAACTCATCAGTCGGTGTGCACCATCGCATATGACGCACGGCTTCCATTGTAGTTCGGGTCCCCTCTTTATTGCTTGCACAACATTCTGTTCTGTCCTTGGGCGCTTGGCCGCCTGGCCCCTCTGGAGGGAGTCCTCCGCCGGGCCGGGTATGCATAAGTCCGGCCCTGATGTATCCCGGGATATCCCTGCCGAGAGCGTGCCTCGGCGAGTTCTTGTTCCGCCGCAAAGCCGCGTTGGTAGCCTCATCGAAGGTGGCAAATCTTACGGGCGGGATCCCACGAAAAGCGTTATATCCAGTGTCGCGCTGGAGGCGGTCGGTTCCCTCAAATTCTCGTGTCAGTAGGTATAAGCGTTCAGTGAGGGTTAGCAACTGACCCGCCACGTCGCGCAGCTGGTTGCGAAGCAGGCGGTTCGCTGCGGCTACGGGGTCCATTCTGTCCATTTTCAAGTTAGCGCTTGATGACCGATTCCCGGTTGTTATCTGTGCACACAAAAATCGCGTCAATCCTAGTATTATTGACCTACAAAAACACTGAGGCTATACCCCTTTTTCCCGCACACTCGCGATCTAAAGCACCTACAACTTGGTTATCTCATGTTCAATTTGGTTGTGGGATCATGCATTGTGGATATTGGTCACCGACTACTGTGGTTAATGCCGTTTCTCTCTGATACCATGTAGAGTCCTGGAGTTCCCTTGCCCTTGTATACTTCTTTTTATGACGGGATTGTTAGGAAAACTTTTCACTGAGTTTTCTGCAAAGGACTGGCCTAAAACCGCGAGTATTTTTCTGCGATTGAGCTCGAAAAACGGAGGACTGCAAAGCGAACGGATTCGGATTCCGATTTACGGATCTCCCGAAATGGGGGTCAAAGCGTTTGCCCTTGAGGGGTGCATCGGAATCCGTGCTAAGTGGCCGGCACGCTTTTCGAGGTGATCGGACGGGATCCTTCTATGATCGGACTTTTCATCTTTTTATGTCATTGGGTTATGTTATTTTTTTGGTAGTACTTCGACCTTCCGGTTTTCCGTTTTGGGCACTAACCAAATAATTTCAGTTGTTAAAGGAGGGTTGAAATTCGAGAATTTCTGGGCTGCCCGTCGGAGTTGCAGGTTTTTTTTAGGTGGTAGAGCTCGCAAAATGATGAACGGCGGTGCGATCGGATTTGAAATCAGACTTACGGATCTCCCGGAATGGGGTTCGAAGCTCCCGGTGACCGTAAAGTGCACCGAGATGCGTACATTGTAATTTGCACGATTTTTGAGGAAGTCTGAGTCAAATCTGGACCTAGGGTTTGGAGGATATTTTATTTTTACAGCACCCTTCCGTGCGAGCCTTTAATTATTTTATCTCTTTCCTTTCGAGAACGTGAACGGAGGGGGGACTTTCGAATTTCGAAAAATTCGAATTAGGCGAACGATCGAGAAAGGAGAAGGAAGAACGGGGATCCATCGTTCGGGGAGCCCTACGTTGGAGACGAGAGGGACGATCCTTTTTCCCCTTCCTCGCAGGATCGGTAAGTGATCGTGTTGTTTTCGGTTTGCAATTTCTGTGGGGTCGAGGGTTGGGTGATGGTCGTTCGGGTGTCGCACGCCGCGGGGGTTTTGTGGTAACGGGAAGCCGCCGCCGCCGTTGTTAAACGGGAGGCCGCCGCCGCCGATATCACGCCCACGGGGTCGTCGCCGCAGTCACCGTGTTCGCGGAGTCATCACCGGAGCCGCGGACAGCGAAATTGGAGAAGAAAACAAATTCCGGCGGCTACTATTCACGGAAGCCCGACCCACAGCCGCGCGGTGCACGCTCCAGGCGTGCACCCGGCGCACGGAATCGGCGCCTCCTCCGTGAACCCCGCTGCACCGCCCGGCCCGCGGGTGATGCTCCAGCCCGGCCAGCTCACTCGCGGTGCACGCCTTCAGCGTGCACCCGGTGCGCGCCACTGAGCCCTGCTGAAGTGAGCCCGTGCGCGCTCTGCCGTGCACCGGCCTGGCCCGCTACCGCGGTGCACACCTCCAGCATGCACCCGGTGCGCGCCGCCGCCCCCGGTGGGGATGAGCCCAGTGCGCGCCCTGCGCGTGCACCAGCCCGGCCCAAACTGCCTGGTGCACGCGCCCGGGGTGAGCCGGGTCTGCGCGCCGCCTCCACTGTGCTGTGAACCCGGTCCACGCCTAGCTCCGTGCACCATCCTTCAGCCCGGGAGCCCGGTAACTCCGTTTTGGCCCGTTTTTGGCCCGTTTCGCCCCGTTTTTGAGTGTTTTTGACCACGACGATGTTATTAACGATACTTCTACTGTAGTTCTTTTCGGGCACAAGGTGGGAGCGTTTTAACTGAAGTTTCCGCACACCTTCTTCGCGTTTCAAGTGGGTACCCCTTAGAACCCCTTTGTGCGTATTCTTGTTACTTTTATGTTTCATGGTCACCTTTTGGTAGCGACCAGTGTCGCGGTGCCCTATAGTATGTATACGTATGTGGGTTTTTATTTGGAGACTTAGCATGGCATTTCCGACTCTTGTGATTAACTCTATTTATGCAATTAACCGCGATATTGTTGATAGTCATTATGGTTCTTGTTATTTGATTATACGTGGTTGATAGTCTCTATGTTTCTCGCTACTTGATTATGTATGATGTTCTTGGTTACTATGCTCGAGGCTGCAGCACGCGCACCCGCGGTTTGGCCACCGCAAAGGGTGCGCTTTTCCGAAAAAGTGGTCTATGACCCATGTATACCCACGAGGTGACGTAGTGGGGGCCCCCGTAGGTGAGGGGTTTGAGGCGCCAAGGTGTGAGCGGTGCGACCCGTCGAGGTAGGTGCTCGACGTGGTTTACCGAGGTAGGTGCTCGGTTTGGTTCTCCGAGGTTGGTGCTCGGTTTGGTTTCCCGAGGTTGGTGCTCGGTTTGGTTCTCCGAGGTTGGTGCTCGGTCCGGGTTGCCGGGGCAGGTGCCCGGGACAGGTTATGCAGGGATACTGTCGATTACACGATGAGGAGGGCAGTCTCTCTGGTTTTACTGCGGTTTGCTTTATTTATAGCCCTAGTTGCTTTCGTGCTTTATTTTCTAGTCACTAACTTCCCACTCCGTGACAGGTTCGTCCAGGGATGAGTGCTAGGACGACGGTGAGGCCGTGGCAGGGGTACTTTTGGTCTTCGGGGCCATAGACTGTATGTACTTCTTATTTGCTCATTTCATTACCTGTTAGTAGCTTACTATGTGGATCGCGATACCCTTGTGGGGTCGATGTGGATGTTGGAATGTCTTTTATTATCCTTATGGGTGATTGTTTTGCTTTCCCGGATTGGCCGCTTTCAAACTACAAAAGGAAAGATAAAAGAAAATATTTCGAAAACCGTTTTTAAAATCTAGGTGTCGGGTGGGCACCATTTTAAAACCCTGTGGATTTATGGATTGCGAAAACCGTTTTGAAAATCTGGGTGTCGTGTGGGCACCATTTTAAAACCCTGTGGATTTATGGATTTTGAAAACCGTTTTGAAAAACCTGGGTGCCGTGTGGGCACCGCTTTTAAAACTTGTGGTTTTATCCTTTCAAAATTTGTCGGCCTCGTTAATATTTATGGAAATATAGTTGTTTGTACTCGACTGCTGAGCTATTGTGGTTAAATGGATATTTGTATGGATATTGTAGTTGGGACGCCGTGCATATACAAAGGAGACTCTGCCCGTTTGCAAATTGAATTTTATATGCGGCGGGTCTGGGCACGCACCGGGGGAGATTGCTTTCAAGGAAAAAAAAATTTATATGCAAATTCAACTCTTTTCAGTGGCTGTCTTCCGCTTAATGAAACCCCCGGGGCGTGACAGACTAAGATGGTATCAGAGACGAAACAGCTTTAACCACAGTAGTCGCTGTCCAACATCCACAAGAGCACATTACCACCGGCTACTAACTAATGAAATGATCAGGATACTACTGCGTAAAGATGCGAGAGAGCGGGATTGTTGAGTTTTGTTTTCCGGTTTAGCTCGGGTGTTGTGCTAGCGTTGTCGGGTTGTTTTGGAGGTTGGGGTCGAGGCCGACTACCACCGGGGCCATGATGGTTACTATGAATCAATGGATTAGGCAACCAGCACAGGACACGGTGGGTCTGCTGACGGTGTTCATGCACCTGCTGCGGCTGGTAATACAGCAGATTGTTGCGCCGACTTTTTGTCACGCCCCGGGGGTTTCATTAAGCGGAAGACAGCCACCGAAAAGAGTTGGATTTGCATATAATTTTTTTTTTTTTTTTTTTTTTTTTTCCTTGAAAGCGATCTCCCCCGGTGCGTGCCCAGACCCGCCGCATATACAAATTCACTCTGCAAACGGGCAGAGTCTCCTTTGTATATGCACGGCGTCCCAACTACAATATCCGCACAAATATCCATTTAACCACAATAGCTCAGCAGTCGAGTACAAACAACTATATTTCTATAAATATTAACGAGGCCGACAAATTTTGAAAGGATAAATCCACAAGTTTTAAAAGCGGTGCCCACACGGCACCCAGGTTTTTCAAAACGGTTTTCGAAATCCATAAATCCACAGGGTTTTAAAATGGTGCCCACACGACACCCAGATTTTCAAAATGGTTTTCGCAATCCATAAATCCACAGGGTTTTAAAACGGTGTCCACCCGACACCCAGATTTTAAAAATGGTTTTCGAAGTGTTTTCTTTTATCTTTCCTTTTGTAGTTTGAAAGCGGCCAATCCGGGAAAGCAAAACAATCACCCAAAGGGATAATAAAAGACATTCCAACATCCACATCGACCCCACAAGGGTATCGCGATCCACATAATAAGCTACTAACAGGTAATGAAATGAGCAAAAAAAGAAGTACATACAGTCTATGGCCTCGAAGACCAAAAGTACCCCTGCCACGGCCTCACCGTCGTCCTAGCACTCATCCCTGGACGAACCTGTCACGGAGTGGGAAGTCAGTGACCAGAAAATAAAGCACGAAAGCAACTAGGGCTATAAATATAGCAAACCGCAGTAAAACCAGCGCAACCGCCCTCCTCATCGTGCAATCGACAGTATCCCCTCCCCCTGCATAAGTCGAACCGGGCACCTGCCCCGGCAACCCAGACCTAGCACCAACCTCAAGAAGGAAAACCAAACCGAGCACCAACCTCGGGAGAGAAAACCAAACCGAGCACCAATCTCGGGAGAAAAAACCAAACCGAGCACCAACCTCGGGAAAGAAAACCAAACCGAGCAACCTCAAGAAAGAAAACCAAACCGAGCACCAATCTCGGGAGAAAACCAAACCGAGCACCAACCTCGGGAAAGAAAACCAAACCGAGCACCTACCTCGGTAAACCACGCCGAGCACCTACCTCGACGGGTCGCACCGCTCACACCTTGGCGCCTCAAACCCCCCACCTACGGGGGCCCCCACTACGTCACCTCGTGGGTATACACGGGTCATAGACCACTTTTCCGGAAAAGCGAACCCTTTGCGGTGGCCAAACCGCGGGTGCGCGTGCTGCAGCCTCGAGCATAGTAACCAAGTACACAAGATAAAACTGATAGCAATGAACCATAAAGATCACCAAATATACAAAGTATAACTCAATAGCGAGGACCATAAATACTATCCAAGATAAAACCAATAGCAATGAACCATAAAGATCACCAAATATACAAAGTATAACTCATTAGCGAGGACAATAAATACTATCCAAGATAAAACCGATAGCAATGAACCATAAGGACCACCAAATATACAAAGTAAAACACAATAGCGAGGACCATAAATACTATCCATGTTAGCACAGTTAAACGCAAAATCAGAAGTAGTTGCAACCGTCGGAAGCCCGACGCTAAGTCTCAAAATGAAAAACCCACATATGTGTACATAATAACGGACACCGCGACACTTGGTCGCTACCACACCGATAAGGGCATATGATAAATGATAACGAGAGTATGCACACAGGGGTTCTAAGGGGTACCCACCTGAAACGCGAAGAAGAAGTGTAATGTACCGGATTTTCGGCACATATAATAAATCTAAATAAAAATGGTATGAAATACTATTTTTATGAAAGTTAGAGAAGTGAGGATGATGTGGAAGCGAATTGGGCCGAAATCGGATTAAAAATGCGGGATTTAGTATTTTAATTGAAAAAGGGGGCCCAGATTTTTAGCAGAAAATTCATAGAGTCAGAAAATTCTGAGAAAATTCTGGGAGCTCCGTAATATTGTTTTAAGGCCACAGTAAAAATTCCGCGTCGATCGGACACCCGGATTGCGAGAACGGGGTCCGCCAGCGATTTTTGATACAGCAAGGCTTTTGGTGACCCAGAAATGGCCAAACTCAGCAAAAATACTTGTAACACATTTCAAATGTAATTACAAGTGAGTTGGAAGCATTTCAAATCGATGCAAAAGTCATCGAGTCGAAAAGTGAGTTGGAGTTGAGAATTTGAAGCTTCAATTGTGAATCTTAGGTCCTTGTTTGGCGATTTCCGCGAAAAAGGGCGAAATCCAGCAAAAATACTTGTAACACATTTCAAATATGATTACAAGTGGGTTTGAAGCGTTTCGAATCAACGCAAAAGCCGTTGAGTCGAAAAGTGAGTTGTGGTTGAGAAACGAAGCCTCAAGTTGCAAAATTGGGACTTGTGTTCGCGGAGTCCGCAAAATGGCAAAATTCGGCGAGAAGACTTGTAACGTGTTTTAAATATGATTACAGTCGAGTTCGGTGCGTTTCGGGCTGACGCGAAGGGCATCGGGTCGAAAAGTGACTTGAACCCGAGGACTTAGCAAATTCTGAAATTTTCTGAAATTGGTGATCACGAAGCATTTTCGGAGCCCTGTTTCGGAGACTTTGAGTGCCCCAAAAATTTAAAAGAAATCGTGGGGTGTCTCACAAAAGTTTTCTTATTAAAAGGGGTGAAAAACCTAGGTGAGCGATTAAGGAAAAATCGGAGAACGAAGCGAAGAAAAATGCTTCGTGAATTCTGAAACTGCAGTTTTGACAGTGCAAGTTTATCGCGAAGCATTTTCGGAGCCCTGTTTCGGAGACTTTGAGTGCCCCAAAAATTTAAAAGAAATCGTGGGGTGTCTCACAAAAGTTTTCTTATTGAAAGGGGTGAAAAATCTAGGTAAGTTATTAAGGAAAAATTGGAGAACGAAGCGAGGAAAAATGCTTCGTGAATGCTGAAACTGCAGTTTTGACAGCGCAAGTTAATCGCGAAGCATTTTCGGAGCTCTCTTTCGAGGGCTTAGAGTAGTTCAAAAATTTAAACAAAATCGTGGAAAGTTTAAGAAAAATTTGTAGATTAAAGGGGCGAAGAAAAATTACAATTTTGATTTCTCAGTTGACGGGAAAACGTGGTGAAAGAGGGCTATCCGAAATTGCTCACTGCAGGAAAAAACTGCAGGAAAAAAGGGGCAGTTTTGGGATTTCTTTTGTAAGTTGGGGCAAATGTGTAAATTCACACTCCCTCTCCAACCACCACCTGCAGAGCATTAAAGCCTCTTCCTTCCTCTTTGAATACCCCCCACTCTCTTCTCTCTCTGCTGAAGAAGAAAGCAGGAAACGAAGGAAGGAAAGAAGAAGAAGAAGAGGAAGAAGAGAAAAGAAAAAGAAGAAGAAGAAAGAAGAAGAACAAGAGGAGAAGGAGAAGATGGAAAGAAGGTCAATTTCTTTCCTCTCCCTCTCTATGGTTTTAAAAGGTACTCTTCTCTCCCTCTTTCTCCTCCTTCTTGCGCAGGAACAAGAAGAAAAAACAAAAAAAAAAAAAAAAAGGAGAAGGGAGGCTGCAGCCTTGCTGCTGCCAGCAGCAGCTTGCACTAGCTGCAGCTGCTGCGAGCAGCAGCAAGCCTTGCTGCACCTGCTGCTGCTGCTGCTGCTGTGAGCAGCAGCAGCTGCTTGCGCAACTGCATTGTGCAGCTGCCCTGGCAGCTGCTTGAGCAGCTGCCTTGGGGGCAGCTGCTGGTCCTGCTGCTGCTGCACAAGGCAGCAGCAGCCTGCTGGCTGCTGGCTGCTGCAGCCAGCTGCAAGCTGCCCGTAGCTTGCTGCTGCCAGCAGCAGGACTGCTGGCAGCAGTCCTTACAAAAAAAAAAAAGAAAGAAGAAAAGGAGGAAGAAAAGAAAAAAAAAAAAAAAAAGAAGAAAGAAAAGAAAAAGAAGAAAAGAAGAATTTAATTTTCTTCTTTTCTTTTCTTCGAGGAGCAAAATCAATGATTGATGGGAATTTTGCTCAATGTGAACTTCTCTCAAATTTTTGAAGAATAAGGAAATGATGAAAATTTCTTCGTTTTGCCAATGAGCAAAAATCATTAATTGGGGGAATTTCTCAAATTGAGTTCTCTCCAATTTTTGGATGTGAATTCTTGATTTTGCCAATATACAAAATCGGTTATTGGGAGAATTGCTCAAATTGAGCTTTTCTCGAATTTTTTAGAGCGTTTTGACCCCGAATTGAGTTGAGCAAGTTTCTTTTTGGCAATATGCCATGGGATGACTATTCTCCTCTCATTTTTATGAGCCGATCAAAAATTAGCCTTTTGGTGGGGGAAAATGACCAAATATTATTCTCTTCTCAAAATTGAGCTTTTCTCAAATTTTTGAGAGCATTTTGACCCCGAATCGAGTTGAGCAAGTTTCTTTTTGGCAACATGCCATGGGAGGATTATTCTCCTCTCATTTCTACGAACCAGTCAAAAATTAGCCTTTTGGTGGGGGAAAATGACCAAATAGTGATTTTTCCCTTTAAGTTGTCAAAAGGGGTTAGTTTTACCGCCTTATGAATTTTAGTGAGTCACGTAAAAGCAATTGCTTTATCTTTTGCTTTCCTTACAATGTAGGGAAGTCTCATGGATTCAAGGAGTTGAAATTGTCTCTTCCAAGGACCAAAAGAATACACCGAGGTGGGGGATTCTACCGAAAATGGGTGACTTCTCCACTTTTTCCTCTGCTTTTGATCTTGAAGCATGATAGTAGCCTGTTAGAGGCGTTGGGTAATTATGATTGAATTTTGCATGTGTAGATGGATATAGAAGAGAAGTAAACTTTTCTAATTATTAGAATAAGAGATAAACTTGCATGTGTAGAAGGATGCAGATAGAAAAGTGAATTTTTCTGAATTGCTAAATATGGATAATGATTGCCTGCGTAGATGTTAAACTTTATTGATGACTGAAATGGAAATAATTGCATGCGTAAAAAGGGGAATCAATTATTTGTTATTGGTGAGCATGTTAGGGTATAGCCCTAGGAATCATGTGAAAGCATAAGGAAAAGGACATGCTGGTAGTAAGACTAGGAGAAAACCTAGACTCAGGGTTAATGAGTGGCATCAAACTTAGGAGTGTATCCTAGGATTTAATGAGTGGCATTATCTTAGGAGATAACCTAAGGACATTGGATAGAGTGATCAACATAGAGTCAAGGACTCTAGGATGAGCATGATATAAGACTTAGGTAAAGGAAACCTAAGGTAAGTTAGTGGGTCGAGAATAGACTAGTTAACATAGAGTCAAGGAACTCTAGGTTAAACATGATACGAAACTTAGGTAGGAGAAACTAAGGTGAATTAGTGGAGTTTATACTCACAGAAAATGGATTAGAGTCAAGATAACTCTAAATGCAAAGTGCAACAGGTAAATAGAGATAATGTAACTCCAAGTTCGGCAAAGAAAAGAGTATGTGGCCACAAAGTTAAAGAATTAAACTGATAGCAAAGTGATCAACTTAGAGTCAAACTCTAAGGAAAAGTTTGTGTAATCACAAAGTCAAAGAGCTAAATAATATAACCCTAGAGTGGGTCATAGGGTGTATGGGCAAATGGATAATAACTTTAACTTCAATTTGAGTTAAAGAAATAAAGGTGAAATGTTTAAGAGTCCAGGAGACTCTCTAATTATCCTGATGGCAAGACCTAGGATAAGAGATAAATTGTTGTAAAAAGGCAAAGTTAAAAGCAAGCTAAAAGTGGCTAAAAAGCATAAAGAGAATGTAAATGGCGCCTTCGAATTTGAGACTCGTCAGGTGGAGCAGGACTCCCTGGGCAGTGACCCGTCGGACGAGCTACTTTCGAAAGGCTTAAAGTGAAAGCAAAGAGCTAAATGCTCAAGGGAAAGATAAAGAGATTTGCTAGCGGCAAAGAGGGAGCTATAAGCTCGAATAAGAAAGAAAAGCAAGTGTTCAAAGGCAAAGAGGCTAAGAACTAAAGTAAAAAGAGAAAGAAAAAGAAAAGAAAAGAAAGAAAACATAAAGATAAAACGAGCGTACCTTCGGGGGTAAAAAGTAGCCTTGTCGGAGCCAAGGGCAGTGTCCCTCTCCCGGGCAGTGACCCGTAGGACAAGTTCCCCGTTGGGCGGGGTAGCACTTGCGGGTGCTATCGGCAACCTTAGAAATCTTATCTTATGGTAGCAGGACTACCGGGCTGGGGCCCGTTGGATAAGAATTTCTGAGGGTTAACTTGAACTAAAGCACCAGAATTTAAAGAATAAAGAGAAATTAGAGTGGCCAAGGTGGCCGGGATAGTTTGACTCTGTATACAGCGGCATAGTGGCCGAGTTGGTGCTTAGCAGCCTAGTGTGGCTAGACAGAGTAGTGATGGTTGATGATTAGACACAGATAGTATAGTGCAGTGATATATTATATTGCATAGCAGCATTTTGATGTTGAGGATTTTAGTTTCCTAGCACTCTATTGTTATTGCTTCCATTGGACCAAGTGGTGTAGGACACTTTTTCTCGGTGGTTGAACCCACTGGGAACTCTGTCGGAGTTCTCACACCCCTTGGGTGACCCCCCACAGGTTCGGGTGTGGATGCAGCGATCGTGACGGTTCAGATGCAGACGGCGAGGCATACGACAGGGGCAAGGGCCCAGCAGCATAGAGACCTAGAGGGTCTAGCAGAGGTATCCCTTTTATATATTTCTTGAGTGAACATTGTATGGTGAGGAATTTATGTAACGGAATTGTAATAAATTTATTTGCAAGTTCAGAGATGTAAAGTGTAGTAAATTTAAGTTATGGTTCACTCTTGCATGCTTCCATTTCCGCTTTAGTTGTTGCAAAAATTTAAATTTGTAGTGATTTTTAGTACTCTGATATTGAGCTTCCGCATACACTTGTTGTGTTATTATGGATGTTACCATTCCTTTCAGGTAGAAAAAGGTTTTACCTGATTGGCGGGTCTGTTGGCGTGCCCGAACCGTACAAATTGGCGGACTCGGGGCGTGACAAGAAGGTGTGCGGAACTCCCGCTAAAACACTCCCACCCGATCCAGCGAGGAAGGGGAAAAAGGATCGTCCCTCTCGTCTCCAACGTAGGGCTCCCCGAACGATGGATCCCCTGTTCTTCCTTCTCCTTTCTCGATTGTTCGCCTAATTCGAATTTTCGAAATTCGAAAGTCCCCCCCTCATTCACGTTCTCGAAAGGAAAGAGATAAAATAAAATATCCTCCAAACCCTAGGTCCAGTTTTGACTCAGACTTCCTCAAAAAATGTGCAAATTATAATGCACGCATCTCGGTGCACTTTACGGTCACCGGGAGCTTCGAACCCCCGGGAGATCCGTAAGTCCGATTTCAAATCCGATCGCACCGCCGTTCATCATTTTGCGAGATCTACCACCTAAAAATACCCGCAAACCCCGACGGTCAACCCAGAAATTCTCGAACTTCCAACTCCTCCCCACAACTAAAAAGATTCAGTCAAAACCAAAATGGAAAACCGGAAGGTCGAGGTACCACCAACTAAATAAAACGACCCACTGACATAAATAAGATGAAATGTCCGATCGTAGCAGGATCCAGTCCGATCACCTCGAAAGGTGTGCCGGCCACTTAGCACGGATTCTGATGCACCACTCGAAAGCAAACGCTTTGGTCCTCATTCCAGAAGATTCGTAATTCGGAATCCGAAACCGTTCGCTTTGCCGTCCTCCGTTTTTCGAGCTCAAGCGCAGAAAAATACTCGCGGTCCAGGCCAGTCCAGTGCAGAAACACAGTAACAAGTTTTCCTAACAATCCGGTCATAAGAAAAAGTATACACGGGCGAGGGAACGCCAGGACTCTACACTTTTGTTGTTCCGAACCCCTTCCTCCGCCGACGTTCTGGTCGTCGTTAGTAACGGTGACGGGTGGTAGGGTAACCCACCGGTGTTTGTTAGTGTGTCGGCCGTTTTGCCGGTCGTGGGTAACTGGATGGCCTTTTGTCTAAATTTGTCAGCAGGTGGTCGGCCGATTCTTCTTGCACCATGGGCAAGGTAGATGAGGGAATGAGGAATCCTTCCCCTACGGTTGTTACCCATAGTTCGGTTCTTTTTACTGTGGTCACGGCAATGGTTGTAGAAATTGTCGGGACGGGATCTCGGGGTGCTCCTTTAGGGTTAAAAAGGGAGACCACCGGGGCTAGAAAATCTTGTACGTTTGGGGCTCGTTTTCGGTTAGAGAGGTCGTACCTCGCTTCGCGCAAGGGTGCGTAAGTGATGACTTTTATCGTTGGGTTTAGCTTTGACGCTGGGTGGTGCCGGTTGGCTCCTTTTAGTGGGGTTGTGGTGGTAAAGCTTTGGGTTGGGTTTCTGTCTTCTGCACAAGTGCGTCGGTTAGGTTGTCCTGCTGGTGGGTTGGCGTGTGATCCCTCGAGTGCGTTTAGTGAACCTAGGTGACTTTTGACAGGGTTCTTCTTGCGGTTTTCGTTGCTTGTCCTCTTCCGACCCTTTTGGTTTCAGATGGATAGTCTTCAGTACCTGGAGGTCATTGTTGAGCGGACCTAGAGCTTAGATTTCCTCCTAGTTGGGAGTGTCACTTTTGGCCTGGAGGTTTACCACTCGTTTCGATGCCCGGTACTTGGTGGGGCAACGGTTTGGGACCGAGAATTAGTGGCAATTTAGAACGTCGCACCCCGTCGGTGCCAGGACGGAGGTAGGGCCTTACCTTGTGTGTTGTGTCGCCAGCTTCCCATGACTAAGGCATAGCCTTGAGGCTTAGTTTGGGAGCGTTTGGATTGTTGATCTTTTGGGGGCAGGAGTGAGTTAAAGGGGGGAATCTGGCGACTACTCAGAGTTTTGGCACTGGCCACTTTCGGCTAGGTGGCCCCGTACGCAGCTCTTTTTGTGGGGTAGACCTTATGGTGAGTCCTAGAGCTGAAACCTAACGTTAGCCTTGACCGTCGCCTCGGTAGGACGGACAGTCAGAACGAGTAGTCCGGGGTGGTGGTTAGGCTTCGAGCTTGTGATCCGTGTTGGTGACAGAGGGGAGCGGTCTGTGTTGATGACAGGTGAGTTCGTCGTCTTCAGGGGGGGAAATCTCGGGTGGTTAGAAACCCAGTTTTTTTTGTTGGCACCCCTTGGAGCCTTGTAAGGGCGTCAGTGTGGTTTGTTTTCCTTGTCGTTGGGTTAGTTGTGTTGGACTTTTAAAGTCTCATTGTTACGGGTTGGGCGGCATGACGGGGGTACCTCGACGCACCGCGAGACCTTGTTGCTGACTTCTCAGCGCCGGCTGAGGTAGGTTGCGGACCGGTGGCGTCATGACGGGAAATTCGAGTCAGGAAGCAGGATTACGACGAGGTGCTGGGAATGGAGTGGTTCACGAGGTACCAGGCGGATGTGTAGTACTTGGTTTCAGTGAGCCTAACGACCTGACCCTCTGCATCACTCACTGACACCCCCATTGTAGGGGGTTCCCTCCGACGTCCTTCTGGCTGAACTGCCGGGAATACCCCCGAGCGAGAGGACATCCTCCCTTTCGAGCTTCTACCAGGCACGTAGGAGTTTTCCGGATAAAGGGTTCTTTAGACCGTGGGTGTCGCCTTGGGGCGCACCCGTGCTTTCGTGCGAAAGAAGAACAGAAGCCTACGTCTACGCATCGACTACAGGGAGATAAACAAGGTTACAGTGAAGAACAAGTCCGGGATTGATGACCACTCCGATCAACTACGAGGGGCACTTGCAGATTATTCTCTGGACTCTCAGGGACCAGAGGCTGTTTGCTAAGTTAAGAAATGTGAGTTCTGACTTCGCGAAGTGGGCTTTTTGGGGCACACAGTCCCAACAACGGGAATCGCAGAGAATATGAGCGGAACTACCCGACACACGATCAGGAACGGGCAGCAGTCGCCTTCATTTTAAAGCTTTGGGAGGCATCACCTTTTCTTGGAGTTCATCGTAATGTGTCTTCGGATCGCCAGAGTCTTAAGTTTTGTTCACATAGAAGGATTTGATTTTGCGGCAGAGGCATTGGATGGAGTTGCTGAAGGGCTCGGCTTGTCCATTCAGTATCACCCGGGAAAAGCAAATGTAGTAACGGATGTTTTGAGCGGGAAGGGTCAAATCGAGGGGGAAACCGATGAGCGCGAGTACTCAGCAGGACCGGTACTGTCGCGCGACTTTTGTCCTTGATGGTCAGGCCAACCCTATTAGAGAAACCCTAGAAGGTCAGAAAACAAGCGCACAGATACAGCTTATTCGAGACAAGACCCCCCGGACAACGCGAGCGACTTTTCGGTGAGTGCGAACGACGCAATACATTTCGAGGGCGGAATTGCGTGCCCGAGCTGCCAGAGTTGAAGAAAGAGTTACCGTCAGAGGCGTACTGCGCTCCCTGTGCGGCGCATCCAGGTGACACGAAGATGTTCAAGGACGCGATGTGGTTTGAGTCACAGTGGATCGATTGACGAAGTCGGCTCTTTTCCCACCCACCCATACGACGTGGGCTAGAGACACTCGGCTTGTGTCGAACCTTTGTTAAAGTCTACAACAAGCTCTAGAGACTAAACCACACTTCAGCACGGCGTTTCACCCCCAGACCGTCGGACAGTCCGAGCGAGCGATCCAGATTCTCGAAGATATGCTTCGAGCCTGCGTACTTGATTGGGACGATGGATGATCACTGCTGTAGAGCTTAGAGGGGACCTGAGCTTCGGTGAAACACCGGTGCGGATCTTAGCACGGGAGGACTTAAAGGATTGCACAACCGGACGAATCCCCCCATGTGAAGGTGCTATGGAGCAACCAGGAAGAACGTGAAGCGAGTGGAGAACTGGAGTCAAAGATAAGGGAGTGCTACCCAGATTTATTCGTTGCGGACCAGGATTAAGTTTCGAGGATGAAACTTCTTTTAAGTGGTGAGTGATGTAGAGTCCTGGAGTTCCCTTGCCCTTGCATACTTCTTTTTATGACGGGATTGTTAGGAAAACTTTTCACTGAGTTTTCTGCAAAGGACTGGCCTGAACCGCGAGTATTTTTCTGCGATTGAGCTCGAAAAACGGAGGACTGCAAAGCGAACGGATTCGGATTCCGATTTACGGATCTCCCGAAATGGGGGTCAAGGCGTTTGCCCTTGAGTGGTGCATCGGAATCCGTGCTAAGTGGCCGGCACGCTTTTCAAGGTGATCGGACGGGATCCTTCTATGATCGGACTTTTCATCTTTTTATGTCATTGGGTTATGTTATTTTTTTGGTAGTACTTCGACCTTCCGGTTTTCCGTTTTGGGCCCTAACCAAATATTTTCAGTTGTTAAAGGAGGGTTGAAATTCGAGAATTTCTGGGCTACCCGTCGGAGTTGCAGGTTTTTTTAGGTGGTAGAGCTCGCAAAATGATGAACGGCGGTGCGATCGGATTTGAAATCAGACTTACGGATCTCCCGGAATGGGGTTCGAAGCTCCCGGTGACCGTAAAGTGCACCGAGATGCGTGCATTGTAATTTGCACGATTTTTGAGAAAGTCTGAGTCAAATCTGGACCTAGGGTTTGGAGGATATTTTATTTTTTACAGCACCCTTCCGTGCGAGCCTTTAATTATTTTATCTCTTTCCTTTCGAGAACGTGAACGGAGGGGGGACTTTCGAATTTCGAAAAATTCGAATTAGGCGAACGATCGAGAAAGGAGAAGGAAGAATGGGGATCCATCGTTCGGGGAGCCCTACGTTGGAGACGAGAGGGACGATCCTTTTTCCCCTTCCTCGCAGGATCGGTAAGTGATCGTGTTGTTTTCGGTTTGCAATTTCTGTGGGGTCGAGGGTTGGGTGATGGTCGTTCGGGTGTCGCACGCCGCGGGGGTTTTGTGGTAACGGGAAGCCGCCGCCGCCGTTGTTAAACGGGAGGCCGCCGCCGCCGATATCACGCCCACGGGGTCGTCGCCGCAGTCACCGTGTTCGCGGAGTCATCACCGGAGCCGCGGACAGCGAAATTGGAGAAGAAAACAAATTCCAGCGGCTACTGTTCACGGAAGCCCGACCCACAGCCGCGCGGTGCACGCTCCAGGCGTGCACCCGGCGCACGGAATCGGCGCCTCCGCCGTGAACCCCGCTGCACCGCCCGGCCCGCGGGTGATGCTCCAGCCCGGCCAGCTCACCGCGGTGCACGCCTTCAGCGTGCACCCGGTGCGCGCCACCGAGCCCTGCTGAAGTGAGCCCGGTGCGCGCTCTACCGTGCACCGGCCCGGCCCGCTACCGCGGTGCACGCCTCCAGCGTGCACCCGGTGCGCGCCGCCGCCCCCGGTGGGGATGAGCCCGGTGCGCGCCCTGCGCGTGCACCAGCCCGGCCCAAACTGCCTGGTGCACGCGCCCGGGGTGAGCCGGGTCTGCGCGCCGCCTCCACTGTGCTGTGAACCCGGTCCACGCCTAGCTCCGTGCACCATCCTTCAGCCCGGGAGCCCGGTAACTCCGTTTTGGCCCCTTTTTGGCCCGTTTCGCCCCGTTTTTGAGTGTTTTTGACCACGACGATGTTATTAACGATACTTCTACTATAGTTCTTTTCGGGCACAAGGTGGGAGCGTTTTAACTGAAGTTTCCGCACACCTTCTTCGCGTTTCAGGTGGGTACCCCTTAGAACCCCTTTGTGCGTATTCTTGTTACTTTTATGTTTCATGGTCACCTTTTTGGTAGCGACCAAGTGTCGCGGTGCCCTATAGTATGTATACGTATGTGGGTTTTTATTTGGAGACTTAGCATGGCATTTCCGACTCTTGTGATTAACTCTATTTATGCAATTAACCGCGATATTGTTGATAGTCATTATGGTTCTTGTTATTTGATTATACGTGGTTGATAGTCTCTATGTTTCTCGCTACTTGATTATGTACGATGTTCTTGGTTACTATGCTCGAGGGTGCAGCACGCGCACCCGCGGTTTGGCCACCGCAAAGGGTGCGCTTTTTTGGAAAAGTAGTCTATGACCCGTGTATACCCACGAGGTGACGTAGTGGGGGCCCCCGTAGGTGGGGGGTTTGAGGTGCCAAGGTGTGAGCGGTGCGACCCGTCGAGGTAGGTGCTCGACGTGGTTTACCGAGGTAGGTGCTCGGTTTGGTTCTCCGAGGTTGGTGCTCGGTTTGGTTTCCCGAGGTTGGTGCTCGGTTTGGTTCTCCGAGGTTGGTGCTCGGTCCGGGTTGCCGGGGCAGGTGCCCGGGACAGGTTATGCAGGGATACTGTCGATTACACGATGAGGAGGGCGGTCTCTCTGGTTTTACTGCGGTTTGCTTTATATATAGCCCTAGTTGCTTTCGTGCTTTATTTTCTAGTCACTGACTTCCCACTCCGTGACAGGTTCGTCCAGGGATGAGTGCTAGGACGACGGTGAGGCCGTGGCAGGGGTACTTTTGGTCTTCGGGGCCATAGACTGTATGTACTTCTTATTTGCTCATTTCATTACCTGTTAGTAGCTTACTATGTGGATCGCGATACCCTTGTGGGGTCGATGTGGATGTTGGAATGTCTTTTATTATCCTTATGGGTGATTGTTTTCCTTTCCCGGATTGGCCGCTTTCAAACTACAAAAGGAAAGATAAAAGAAAATATTTCGAAAACCATTTTAAAATCTAGGTGTCGGGTGGGCACCATTTTAAAACCCTGTGGATTTATGGATTGCGAAAACCGTTTTGAAAATCTGGGTGTCGTGTGGGCACCATTTTAAAACCCTGTGGATTTATGGATTTCGAAAACCGTTTTGAAAAACCTGGGTGCCGTGTGGGCACCGCTTTTAAAACTTGTGGATTTATCCTTTCAAAATTTGTCGGCCTCGTTAATATTTATGGAAATATAGTTGTTTGTACTCGACTGCTGAGCTATTGTGGTTAAATGGATATTTGTATGGATATTGTAGTTGGGACGCCGTGCATATACAAAGGAGACTGTGCCCGTTTGCAGATTGAATTTGTATATGCGGCGGGTCTGGGCACGCACCGGGGGAGATTGCTTTCAAGGAAAAAAAAATTTATATGCAAATTCAACTCTTTTCAGTGGCTGTCTTCCGCTTAATGAAACCCCCGGAGCGTGACATACCATAAAATCTGTCACGCCCCGGAGGTCTCTAGATAAGCGGAAAAACATGTTTATTTATTTATTTATTTATTTTTGAAATGCAAGTGAGAACGACCTCGCCCACCGGTGCGTGCCAGACCCGCCACATATACAAATTCACCCTTCAAACGGACAGAGTCTCCTTTGTATATGCACGGCGTCACGATTACAACGATGACAAACACAACATACAACTTTAACCACACAGCCAAAGTGAACGAGTACGAGCGTGTAACAACATTCAACAACATTAGGATGAACCTATGAGTTTGCAAACGGTGTCCACTCGACACCCATTCCTTTAGAAACGTCTACACCTTCACATTAAGGCGGCTATATTGTTTTGAAAGGATAAATCCACAGGGTTTTCAAAGTGGTGCCCACACGACACCCGATTTTTGAAAATCATTTTCGAAATCCATTTGACATCGTAAAACGGCCGCAAAGTTTAAGGACCATAAATAAAGTCCAAACAACTAACTACTTAACCACATATCCAGCATGATCCACAACACACAAAAAGAACTACTGCTAACTAGGAACAAGAGAGAGATAACCCAAATTAATAGTTCAGATAAAGGGCCACATGCGGCCACGATTTTTATTGCGTTGCCTCTCCACCGTCCCGAAGACCATACCTATTAGAACTTGTCACGGAGTGGGTAAAGTCAGTGACAAATAAAGTAGATGTTTCAACAAAGATAAACAATAAGTTTTAGACTAAGTAATCTGCACCGGAACCTTTTGCTCTCCCTCGCCGGGAGTCCACATTACCTGTTTTAGTCACATAGTGCCCGTCAGGGAGTAGCCGATCTCCCCACGGGCAAGATCACACAGTCCACGTCAGGGAGTTGACGATGTCCCCACGTGCAATACGATGCCCTTAACCCCTCCACGATGCCTAATCGGCACTCAGCCATCGTGAAGAGGTCCCCACGCCTTCACTTTCACCTTGTGGGGTACACGGGTCATTTCGACCACTTCTCCGGGAAAGTACACCCATGCGGTGGCCCAACCCGCCTGTGTACGTGCAAGCATCCAACAACATTCGCAGAATACGGCGTGTCACCACTGCGACCCTCGGTCGCCATAATTAGCAATAAAGAAACGGTACAGATTAATGCGAAAGATTATTACATACGAAATATCTCATCTACTTTATTAACCGGTTATTACTTACTTTACGATGACATAAAACACGAAATGCACTTACAGCACTCGTTGCACAAGAACCCACCTGGTTGCGGGAAGATCGGGACACTCGGGGTCTTTAACACACTCCCGCTGCGCACCTGGACCTAAAGGAGTCCCCAGAAATAATAGTTAAAAACGCATACAATTATCGGAGAACAGAAAAACACACTAACCCCGCGTCGAAACCCCCAAAACGGCGCCCGTGGTATCACCCGGCGGCTCCCCGCGCGCACGCACACCCCTCCCGTGGGTGTCGTCGCTCGCGAGGGTTGCCCGCCATCCCCGCAGGGCTCAAGGCCGCGCGACGAGCGCCTGCGGGTGGCGCCCGCGCGGTGCGGGTGTGGGCCGCACGGCGCCCGCGCGGGTGCGGGCCTCGCGGCACCCGCGCGACGCTCGCGGTTGCGGACCCGCGCGGTGCCCGCGCGGCGCCCCGCCTTGCGGTGCTTTCCCGCGCGGTGCCCTTCCGGCACCGCGCGTCTTCCCCGTCGGTGCGGTGCCCTAGCGGCACCACCCGCCTCCCGCCCGCCCGCGTCGTGCCCTAACTTGCGCAGCGACGGCGGCGGGCGGCGGAAGCAAAAGAGAAAACGACGGAGCAGACAACGACAAAAAGGTACGAAAAAAAACCCCCGAGATGCAACGAACGTAAATTTTACTCACCCGGAAATCCGACGGAGGGGTCGACCGTTCGCGTTCTTGCTTCCGGTACGTGGTTCGGGGTGCCCGGATCTCGCGTCTTTCTCCTCCTTCTTTCCTCCGGTTAGGGTTCCGCCTTTTTCCTCTTTTCTTTCTTTTTCGTTCTCTCGGTTAGGGTTTCGTCTTTCCCTCTTTTCTTTCTTTTTAGCTCTCACGGTTAGGGTTTCGTCTTTCCCTCTTTTTTACGAAAGGTGGGATTTTTCTCTTCTCGTACGTACAACAAATTTTCATTTTTAGTTTCCGCCACCGAATAATTAATTATTAATTAATTATTCCTACGAGATAAACTCCCATTATCCCGTAGCGCGTGCAAGATATTTTGCACGAATTTCGATGCACGCTTAGTCACCGCATCACTAAAAATTCCGTTCCGGAAGATCATGACATCGGATTTCAGATCCGATCGCACCGTCGGTCATCATTTTTCGTGCTCTTTCACAGAAAAATACTCACGCCACATACCAACCGACTCACAAAAATACGATAATCCCGGAGTACTAAAAGAACACTAAATTAGAACGAGGGTTAAATATTACAAAAAGTCGTGTCATTACACCGCGCCTCCGTGAGCCAGCCAATGCCAGGCTGACACGTGTCATAGGCCCGGTCCACCGAAGCCGTGCGAAGTCGCTGAGCCGCGCCGCGTGTGCCAACCACTCCGCGCACGCCACGTGGCCCGCCCGCGCAGTTCATGCACCAGCCGCGCTTCCCCCGTGGACCGAGCTGCGTGAGCCGGCCAATGCCAGGCCGCCACGTGGCTCAGGCCGGTCCACGGTCACCTCCCATGCACCAAAGATCCCCCAAAACTTCCGGAAGCCCGTTTTTGGTCATCCGGACTCCAAATTTAACAAGCAAATAGCCGTTTCCAAGCGTTTTTCCGCGCTGAATCCAAATCCAACCTCTGTTTGGCCCAAAACCTTTTCTAAAATTCGGCAAACACAGCCGAAGGCCAAATCAGCTGAAAAATATCTCACAGGGTCCATCTGTGGCACCCCTTTGATGCACCATGGGCCAGACGCACCAACACTAGGTGTTCTACACAGTGGATTCATCGAAATGTTGCATGGGAAAATCTGGACCACTACACCTCCCCGGCGCTCGTGCGGTGTCTGAGCAGCCGTGAAGGGTCCCCATCATCACTAGTCGTGGGGTACACGGGCCAACGTGCCATTTTTCTAGAAAAATACACCAGTGCGGTTGCCAAACCACTGGTGTGCATGCAAACAAACCTTGGGCTCAAATGTGAGATATATGGGTGTGTCGTACCCGTAGTCGTCAGAGATATAAATAGTAACATGCTTATGTAAAACAGGGGTTAGATTCTATTATGAAATATATGTTATTTTATTCATATTAAACCATAATTACTTTTCCCACCTTCCCAAAGTGACAGAGGAGAACACCCACATGAACAGCGCTTGGTCGGTACGCTAGAAGTTGACTCGCTGCCCCGACCTAAAGAGTCCCAAAAGACCACCGTCAAGACCAGAAAAGCGGAGACGCTACAAACAGATAACCTAACCGTAACAGTAGATGCAAGACGCATGAATGCAAACGGCGGAAGACTGAGGGGCCGAGCGGCGACGACGAGCACAAGCCATGCGGGTAGCGGCGGTGCGACGGCCGGTGCGACAACGGCGGTGGCGAAGCCCCGCGTGGCACCCAGCCACGCGGCGGCGGCAGCGCGACAGCGGCAGCGGCGCAACAGCGGCGACAGCAAGGCGTCGCGTGGCACCCAGCCACGCGGCGGCGGCAGCGGCGCCAAGAAGCGCCCCTCGCGGGCGCATGCCCGTGTGGGCGGCGGCGCGGCGGAGCGGCGAGCGGCGGCGCGGCGCAAAGAAGCGCCTCACGCGGGCGCATGCCTGCGCGGGCGGCGGCGCGGCGAAGCGGCACCCCGTGCCGGCGCAGGCCCGCACGAGCGGTGGCGCAGAGCAAAAAAGAGGCAGCGGCAGCGGCGGCGGCGACGACAGCGGCCCGGTCCCACGGCCCAACCACCCCCAACGACAAAACAACTCGGATGGAAAAAGGTGGAGGAGAAAGAACGCACACCTAGATCACGGAGGGGAGTACGGCGGATCTTCCATTCTGTCCTCGGTCCCGATGCACTGCGCGGCTGGGTTTCTCCCCTCCCCCTCACGCGTTCTTTTTCTTTTCAAAACTTTTCGAACCTTTGAAATCCCCTCCCCCTTTTTCTCGGTTCCCCCCAAAACGTTGACAAACAGAAACGAATGATGAGAAGAGGCGGCTAAAACCCACGAAACCCTAGCTAAAGGATCAGATCCACCCTTCCTCGAAAGTCGTGCAAATCATGATGCACGACTTTCGGTGCGCTCGGTAGTTACCCAGAGTTTTAAAACCCTATACCGGGAGGTCCGTAGGTCCGATTTACGCTCCGGTCGTACCGCCGGCCAGCATTTTTCGTGCACTAACGTACAAAAAATAAAACGGGTGCCCTTAGACCCCACCCACCAAAAGTCGCAAACAAAAGGACACCTACAACTAACCCTAAACGACAAGTGTCGTCAACGATACCAGAAGGTCAGGACACTACACAACATGTGTCCTACACTATCCCGACCGCTCGGCCCACTATCCGGGCGAGGAGAAACTCTTAAGTCGAGTGAAATAAATATGCACTGTGTATGAAGACTAAAACATAAAAGAACCTAGGCCAAGTGAGCGTTTTCTACTAGTCTGGTTAAAACATGCAAACATATGACGGGATGCAAGTCAAGATTCCACAATTTAACAATCATCATGATCGATGCATAAATCTCTAACCATATCATGCATATTTCTCAACCAACAGAAGTCACTAGCTTTAACATGGATACTCTCAATCAATATATGGTATACAATTCTTATTATACTTGCTTCCCGTCAACAAGGAGTATAACTCTAATCATACATACTCTCAAATAACAAGAAGTGTAATTCTAGTATGCATTCACCTTGATCGATACATACACCACTAACTATAGCATGCATATAACTCCGTCAACAAATAACCCATCAACCACCACATGCATATAACTCAATCAACAAATGAACCATCCACTATATCATGCTTGCTCTCAATCGGCATAAAGTGTATAATTCTATCATGCTTGCATCCAATCAACAAGGAGTATAATCAAGACATATATGCTCTCATTCAACAAGAAGTGCAACTCTAGCATACATGCTTACTACAAAATTAACCATTTATTCGTAAGTATCCCTCTGAAATTAACTTTTCAAAATTTAAAACTCCGAAAAATACATTTTTAAAATTATTTATTTATTTATTTAGGCGTAAAATAGATTTAACACTACAATTCCACATTTTGAATATGGAAATAAATTATAAGAACATAAGTCTATTCATTATAAAAATTTCTATTGTGATTTTACGTTTGGAGTACAGTCAATTGTCAAAAATAGAATAATCCTTTAAAAACTATTTTCATAAAAGTGGATTAATTTAAATTACTATGAATTAATCCGTTCAGAGCTACTCCTCCCACACCTGTGGAATAGGGCTATTTCTTAGTTTTCCTCGTCTCATATTCAGTGCAGAATTTTACTCTGTTCTATGTTTCTTTTCTGCTCGTTGTTCTATGACTTCTATCTCTATCACAGAATATTAAATTATTTTAAAAATAAAAATATTTATTTTTTAAAATATTATTATCTCGTTTGCAAACACACACTCATAAAATATAAAAAATTAAACTCCTATTTCTGATTATCAAAAAAAAAAATATTTATACATTGTAAGCTATTAATTAACAACTTACTCCGGCAATGAAAATAAGTCGTAAAATAGTTAATAAATTAGATAGGAAATAAAATAAGTGGCAAGGTTTGGTGATCAAGGAAGGGATCCCAAACACATCAAATTAACGCTCCTTTCAACCGAGCCACGTGCACTGGTGATGTCCAGCGCCAGTAGTAAGCTATATAACACCGACAAAGAAAACACTAGCAAATGATCATCTAGATGCAGTGCTCTTGATCACTTCTCCTTTGACCTTATCTGCATCTTTAATGGACAATGCAATGTTGTAATTTTATTATTCCTAACATTGGGAGGAGGGTAGGGACAGAGGAGAGAAGGACCAGAGCATATATTAGCATTATTGTTATTACCAATAAAGACACAAGACCATGTGGTTGTGGAGCTTCAAACAGTGCCTTTTTAATCATTTGCCGACAAATCATTAACTTTTACTCTAAGCTTATTCATCCTTTACTTTTTCTTTTTATTTTTCAGCTAGATTACACTCTTAGTCCTCAAACTAAGATGCGTGGCAATTTGATTCTTAAAATTTAGTTTGGTATAATTTTTAGCATAGATTTTTAATTTTTACAATCTAATTAAGTTAGCTAAATAATAACATATTTTAATTATTATTATTACATCATCAATCATAATATGTTGTTTTAAAAATTATACGATATTTTAATTATTATTATATCATCAATCATAATATGTTCATATCATTATCATATTAGTTATAACTGTCAACGACCCCAATACTAAATAGCTGAGCCAATACATATTTGACTAGTTTAATAAGTAAGTCCAAAACAAATTAGCTCGCTAATATATCGAATTAAAAAATTTAGCTCTTATTCCGCTGTTTTTTAATAAGCCGAACACAAATTGATTCGTGAATAACACATTAGATTATTAGGTTTACTATTAGATAAAAAGTTAAAAAAAATTAAAAAATTAAAATTAAAATTTAATAATTAAAATTTACAGAACCCAAGTCTCTTCACATTTGTAGCCCTAAAATTCAAATAATAAAAATGGGCCAATTTGCATAAAAAAAATCCACCGTTTTTGCGTTACATAATTTGCACTGCTAATCCTTGAACTTAACATCCAGTTCACTGTACAAGTTCAACTAGGACAGTAAATTGTTTGGTTCAGAAAAAAGCAAAAATTAATTATTTATGTAATAGTTATAATATTTTAGATAAGCAAGAACATCATAATATTTAAGTTTAGATAAAAATTAAATTATATTTATAACTAAAAAAATAGTATTTATATAATTAGATTAGATTCGTAAGAATAATTATAATTTTAAAATAAAAATATATTATTTAATTCATTAACATAAAATATTAATTATATAATAAATTTAACTTATTTAATTAACTAGCTAATCAAGAATACTGTTAGATAATTCTAAATATTAATTAAATAAAACAATTAACAATGTATACTATTAATTAATAATTTAATTAACCACAAATAATTTAATTAATTAATTAATTAATTAATAGTTTATTAATTAATTAATAAAACAATTAAATTAGTTAAAATATTAAATTAACTAAAGAGTTACACTAATAATTAAAATTATATTTATTTTAATTAAGTTATATAACAGTAATTTTAGACTTACCAATTTATTCTCGGAAAAAGGAAATTATTGTTGCCGCTCTTTCAAAATTGTATTTGGGTATAAAAAAAGAATGAAGTAAGAATAAAAGGTACTACTTATGAAATTGAACCATAGATTTTATACATAGGAGATGGAAAACATAAGAAAATTGTCAAATATATCAAATAAAACTTCCCATTTGAGAATCTGCGGAATTTGGATACAACTCAATACAAAACCAGAGGCTGTAAAACCCAAATCTCCCACCCAAACCACCAAAAAATCCAAACCAAACCAACTACAAATACAATTAGAACAAAAATCACACACTTCCTTTCCAATTCCCGTACCTGAACAAAGATCTGAAGCACACCATCCTTTCAACATTCACACAGAAACCCTCCATCTCGTTGTTATTTACACTCCCCCACATTACTAGCAATTAGCAAATTAATAAGAAGAAGAAGAAGAGCAAACAGTAGCATTCCAACCACCTCAATCCACCCCAATTCAGCGTTTCCTTACTAAAAAGTTATGCTTCAAACTTGGAAATGGAAGAGGAGATTGTGTTTAGTAATAAGTTTACCTTGCCAAGGTGAGCGCCGCCACCCCTCCATCATGCCGGGGCTCTCGTAAGTAACCAAGAAGCACTTCCGCCTACACAACAACACAAAGACCACAAACAAATAAGAGAAGCATAGTTTAAGCAAAACAGGTGTGTATTGCTAAGACTATTACAGGGCATTTTATACGAAGTTCAATTTTTATAATTTGGTATCCCTCACACTCCGTTCTTCACTATGTGTGTGAGTGAAGGTTTCAAAAGCATTTTTATTAAGATCAATTTTTGAGTAATATATTCTCTCAAATTATTTTTTTTTGAGTAATATAGTTCCAATGCCTGTGCTAAGCGCGTTTCTCCTTCTCCGTTTTAAGAGGTGGTGAGTTCAACCTTCATAGCAAGCCTAAGTAGAGGCATTAATACTGTTTCTGAATCATTTCATACTAAGATTAGTTGAGTGCTAATTAAGCAGCTTTTCCCTCCATACCAAGAGGTTGTAAATTTGATTTCTATCATGTACGTGAGCTAAGTTGTAAAGATTATTTTCGAGTCGCTTTCTAATTTCTACTAAGATCATATTTTCCGTAAAGTAATTTCAGAACCAATCCAAAATCTCGTTTCCTTCCATTCTATTAGAGAACCTTAGTTCGATCTCCCCTAAGCGGGAGAGCGGGGTGCTAACTAAGACTATTCCGGTGGCGTTTTTCTACCGGATCAAAATTATTTTTGTAATTTTGTTCTTGTGACGAACGTGTGAGTACCTTGTGCTTCGCGCGGGCGGAGCCGGACTGCGAGAGGGCGACGAGCGGCGGGATGGCACCCTCGCGGACGAGCAGGGCACGGTTGCGGGCGCTGTCAGCGCAGAGCTGCAGCAGCGCGACGACGGCGAACTCCTTCCCCCGGGCGGGCCCGTCCTCGATGGCCTCGACGAGCGCGGGGATGCCCCCGGCCTCGACGATGGCGTCCCGCCCCTCGGCGAGACCGGCGAGGCTGCCGAGCACCACCAAGGCCTTCTCCGCCGTGCCCCCGCCCTGCTCCGCCACCATCCCGACCAGCGGCCCCACCGCGCCGGCGCTCACCGCCCGCTCCTTGTTGCGCCGCGCCGCGCACAGCTTGTATAGCGCCGCGAGCGCGTCCTTCTTGCCCCGGCTCGTCCCCCGCACCAGCAGCGACACCAGCGGCGGGATGGCCCCGCACGCGCCGATGGTGCCGCGGTGTTCCTCCACCGTCGACAGGCTCAGCAGCGCGCACGCCGCGTTCTGCTTCGCCGCCGCCGTGCCAGTCCGCAGCACGTACACCAGGGGCTTGATCGCGCCCGCCGCTGCGATCGCCGCCTTGTTCGCCTCCGCCAGCGACAGGTTCAGCAGCGCCGTCGCCGCTCCCTCCTGCGCCGCCGGGTCCGTGCTCCGCAGCAGCTCCACCAGCGCCGGGATCGCCCCCGACGCCCCGATCAGCTCCCGGATCTCCGACCGGTGTTTCGCCAGCAGCCGCAGCCGCGCCGCCGCCTCCCGCCGCACCTCCGCCGGCTCCGACGCCTGCAGCCTCTCCACGCACGCCCGCACCACCGGCTCCAATCTCTCCACAGGGTACCGATCCAGAACCTCCGACCGCAGGTCCTCGAGCCCGCCCAACTCCGGTAGCGCGCTCGGCGCGGCGCCGTCGAATATGGGGACCCCCGCAAGCCGCTCCAGCTCGCCGGAGATGTCAGAGTTGAAGCTCGAGTAGTCGGTGAAGTCTCCGGAGAGCTCGAGAAGGTCCCTCGCCGATTTGACGGCGGCGGCGGCGGCGGTAGAGGATGAGGGGCCAGCGGTGGCGGCGGCGAGCTCGCGGAGGCGGATGTCGACGAAGGAGTCGGTGAGCTCCTCGGACACGGCTCGGGAGGGTTCCGGGGGGTCGAGGGGCCGGACTGGGGCGTTCTTGAAAAGGTTGGACCGGACGGTTCGCATGGACCGGCCGAGAAGGCGCTGGATCCGGACCGAGGAGGCGCAGGGGCTCTGGGCCTGAGAGGGGGAGATCTGAGTGTCCGTGAGAGAAACCATTGTAATTAGGAACAAATCTTACAACGCAAGGCAATTTTGTTACGAGATGGAGAAATGTTGGTGATCCATAGGAGAAAGTTAATGGCGAGTTGGGAAAGAGAAAGGAAAGGAGGTGGTGGTTAGGAGGAGTAGGTTTCCGGAGTGAAGAGGGAGGAGTGTCGGAAGGTTCTCCGAGGGGAAATGACGAGGAAGGGGTGGTATTGAGGTTGACGACAAATAACAGAGGGGCCACTCCCTCGTGGTGCTGTTTGGAGTTTGGCTTTAGCTGTGGGGGTTTGTTTACCTTTTCTTTTTCTTTTTTTATAATTTATTATTGTTATTACATTTTAGAGCCACGAGTTCATATTTATAGATATAAATTTAAAAATAAATATGAATTAAAATATTTTTATATTTGAATCGGTAGAAAAATTGTATCGAAAATAAAAAAAAATTATAATATTTTTTATATAATTTATTATTGTTATTTCAGCTTAGAGCCCATGAGGAGCTTTCAGTATGGTTGCTTTTGGTTGGGGATAAGTAAAACTGTTTATTCCAAAAAAAAATACAAGTTCAGAAACAAGCTTGAAATAAAATATTTTTGTGTTTGGATGGTTATAAGAGTTGTACCGAATATAACAAAAATTATATTTGGCTGATTAAGTAGGAACAAGAAGGAAAGAGGAGATTAAATTTTTTTTTTTCCATTTTGCCCTTGTCATTTAAAATATGTAAAACCCATTTTGCCCTCAGCGACAAGGAGATGAATGCCCAAACAAACTGTGGCACGCAGTGGATCGGGACAGAGGGGAAGCCCGTAAAGATAGCCGAGGTGAAGACAAGGCGAAATCCCACACAGGAATGGATAAAAGTGGATCAGGACAGAGGGGAAGCCCGCAGAGAGAGCCGCAGCTACAAGGAGAAGGAAGCTGTCACGCCCCGGGTTTAAACCAGAACCCGGGCCCGTCCACAGATCCACCGTGAACACGGAAATTCCCATGTACCCGAAGCGCTGGTAATCTGCTCAGATATAAGAGATATAATAAAGAAGCATAAAAACAGAGCTGAACTAAAACTAATACATCTCAGACCAAAGCTGAAAATAAAAGTACAATATGTCACGCCCCGGGTGTAAACCAGAATCCGGGCCCGTCCACAGATCCGCCGTGCACACAGAATTTTCCGTGTACACGAAGCGCTGGTAACCTGCTCAGATATAAAAGATATAGATAAAGGAGTAATAAACAGAGCTAAAATAAAACTACTACATCTCAGACTACAGCTGGAAAGTAAAAGTATAAAAAAAGCTCTCCAAATACAAGTGTCTCTCCCAGCTCACCAAATAAGTACAAACAGCTGGCACGAGCCAGGCCCAAAATAAACTACAACTGTCTGAGAAAAGAAAGGGGTACAACTGATACACGACTAAGCTCGAAGTCGGGGTAGATGAACTATCTAGTCCGCGATCTGCTTACCTCGATCAGCCCGAGATGGCCCTGCAACTTCCGCAGAAGACTCTGCAAGACAAAGGGGGAAAAGAAAAGAAAGACAATGGGGGTGAGAACTACCATAAAGAACAGTAGCCTCCCATAGTGGGAAAACCTCAACTCTGACGTGCCCACTAGGACTACTAGAGGCAAAAAGGGAAAAAGAATAGTAGTAAACTATAAAGGCTACTGATAAGGAAAAACTATCACTACTATGCCTCTAAATGCAGTATCAAAAGAGATGACTGTATGAATGCATCAGAAAACCGTATCTGTCCAAATAACCCAATCATGTGCCACCAGTAACACTGGCATTGCCTGCTCAGCGGAATCTGCACACATGGCTCGAAACTGCGGGATCGGCCCACATGGCTCGCATCCCAAAGTAAGTAACAGATCGGCATCTCTAACTGTCCGATCGCACACTCCGGAGTGGCACTCGAGGGGAGCGACCCACACGAGTAAAAATAGCTCTGTAACAAGTATCTCTGTATAGCAGGACTTTGATCATTACTATGATCAAAGTGGAAAACTCTGTCCACTAAGGAACCCTGGTCCCCAATCTGGTATTATAGTGCTCAATAAGCGGGAAACTTTATCCACTAGAGAATTCTGATACCCAATCTGATGCATAAGTAAAACATCCGGTCAACCGCCCAATGTCCGCGGTCGCCGCAACACACCACAAGTCCAAGTCTGATAAAGTAATCAACAGCTGGCTAACCGCCCATTGTCCGCGGTTGCCACAACGCCCCACGATCTATAATCGAGTCTAAACTTACCCTGACTCGATGGCCTCGACTACATGCACTATCCCATACCCCTGCTCTAACTCGAGCAACATGCAACTGAATAGAAAGGAGAACAGCTAAACATGGTTTCTCCTAAGTCATTTTCCAATATGATAGTGCAGCAGTAAATAGTGACCTAACTAGATGTCTAAACAAGCATGCAATTGTCCTGTACTTAGTAAAATAAATGCAATTGTCCTGTACTTAGTAAAATAAATGCAATTGTCCGCGAAATAAAGCATGCTGGCAACAAATCATCACATTGGCCCAAGTACCCTATGTACTAGTAAATCATGCATAATATCCACAAAGTTACTAATAGAGCCTTCTATCTCTCAAGTGATATTACCAATCTAATTCACCAATGTCATTAGTAAGCAAGTACTAACATATATCCCATCTATCTCACATAAGCATGCAAATATTATTCAAGGGGTGTAATTAGCTTCCTAACATGGAGAACACTCCAATAAGCCTAGTGGGTAGTCAAAAGTAAGAGGTTCGCAACAACACCCACCTCGAGCGCTAAATCCTGGTCCCCAAAGGTGAAGTCCTCACCCGGTCCAAACAATCTCTGCTACACTGCGCAACAAACCCCAAAAGAACATACATAAATAATCATATAATATTCCATCTTAATCTGCCCAATTTACAACAGCTCACTATTTGCCTGTTTTCACCTGTGAAAAATGCCCGAAAAAATCCAAGATAAATACGGTCGCGATGCTCGCGACGAACCCGTCGAAACGAGTACCTGCACGCTCAAAATCGAGTTTCCTACGCTGAGATACAAATTCGGCAAGGGAGACACTCCAACAAAAGCTGTACAGAAATTCTGTACCAAAGGACTACAGTAAAAGGAGATTTTCACCTGCGAAAAATATTCAAAAAAATCTGGGAAAATTCCAGGAGATTCCTTGCGAAGTGTAGATAAAAAATGTCTCCTAAATCACCTCGATCCGACGCCTGTGCGCAAAGATACAACTAGAACAACACGGTGCTGTCCAAAAATCCGCGAAGAAAAATGGGTCAAATGGAAGCTCGGAAAACTCTAAGGTCAGCACGGAAAACGAGAAAACTCAAAACACCAAAATCGAAGCCCTACCTGTCAAGAGTCCAACGGCGCAAGAATTGCCCGAAACGGAGGTCAGGGTGAGCGGGGGGGGCCCGTACACTGAAAAGGGACGAAACGGGTCGCCGGTGAACAAGCGTCGCGCCGCGCCGTAAAATAGCCAACCTCGAAAAACGCGCTCCTAAAAATCCCAGGGAAGCTCTGTGGAATTAGTCTCAGGTGGAGGAAGAAATCTCTTTAAGAACTCACTATAAAAATCCGCTCAGAAAAAGAGCTAAAGGTCCCCCAAAGGTCACTATTTATAGGCCCAGCCCGCAACCAGCTTTGGGCCGGATTCGGGAGCAACTTTCGGGCGCCAGAATCCGCCAAGCGGGTCGCAGGGAAGCCGTCCGACGCGCCCGGAAAATTCTGGTGAAGCCACGTGTCCCCCGCACAGTGAACAGCTGTGCGGGGCGGCTGGGCGCCTGCCACGTGGCCGCTCCCGCTCGAGGCGGTGCATGCGGCCCGCCTCTGGCTGGCCGACACGTGGCCCGCACTCGAGTGCGGGCCATGTGCGGCCGACAGCGCCGCACTGGCGCCCTACACTGGCACGCGCCCTGAGGCGCCGCACCGTGCTCCCGTGGACCGCGCTTTCGTGAGCCCGCGAATACCATGCCGCCACGTGTCATACGCCCGGTCCACCGAAGCCGCTTCCTTTCCCTGGACCGCGCCGCGCGCACCCGCCAGTCCGGACGCGCCACGTGGCCCGCACGACGGTCCATGCACCCACCGCGCCTCCCCGTTGTTACGGCATTTTGGTGTTGGCATATTTCGTGAGTCAAGTCAGTAAGTTAAGTCGGAGTCTTGAAGTGATCAAATTGTCAATCAGCAATCGAAGACTTAGAGAAGATTCAACAAGAGCTCAAGTTGACACTTAGTATTTTGAGTCTTGAAGATTGAAGGTGAAGAATTGTGGATCAATTGCATCAATCTTAAGGAAAATGGATTCGGATTGATCAGGTACGTTTAACTAAATAATTTTGGTGATCCGAATACTTCTTATAGAGTAGATGTAGGATCCCTGAACCCCATGCAGCTTTTTCCCGTGAATCCACTGTTTAGACACCTGTTGATGGTGTATCTGGCCCATAGTGCATCGAAGGGATGCCACAGATGGACCCTGTGAGCTTTGGTTAGCTGTTTTGGCCTTCGGCTGCTTTTGCCGAATTTTAGAAAAGGATTTAGGCCAAACGGAGGATGGATTTGGATTCAGCGCGGAAAAACACTTGGGATTGGCTTTTTGTTTGACCAATTCTGTGTCCGGATGTCCAAAAGCGGACTCCCGGAAGTTTTGGCGGTTTTTGGCGCTTGCGGGAGCCTCCGGCAAATTTTGGAGGCGGAATTTGGCAAAACGGACCTCGTTTTCGGAATCAGCGCGCGAAAACGGTCAAGATGGGCTATTTACTTGTCGTTTTTGAGCCTGCGGGTACTGTTCACGCCGGAACAGTGTTTCCGGCGATCGCCGGCGGCGTCCGGCGGCGGCGGGCAGCGCCGGCGAGCGGCGGGGCGGCCTCGGGCAGGCGGCAGGCGGCGGCACGCGGCGCGGGCAGGGCGCGGGCAGGCGCCGGGGCGCGCGGTCAGGGGCGCGGTCCACCGCGGGGGTCGTGCACCAGGGCGGTGCCACGTGGCGTTGTTCAGTTGGTTGGTTCACGGCGCGCGGTCCACTGACTGGGCGGGGTGTACGGTGGACCGAGGGGTGCCCACGTGGCGGCTCGGGATTGGCGGGTCTTGGTGCACGCGGTCCACGCGGCTGGTGGGGCAGGTGACCGGGGCAGGTGCCGTACGCCCCGGGTCAGCCGGCGACGTGCGCGGTGCACGGCGCGCCGTGCGCGGTGCACGGCCGGTCGGGGCCACGTGGCGCGCCCCCGTTGGCTGGCGCAGGTGCGCCGGGTGCAGCGGGGTCCGCGGGCCTGTTGGGCTGGGCTACGTGGCCGGCCAGGAGATTTCGGGCGTGAACAGTAACGGGCCGGCCCGTTACTGTAGCAGCCCGAATTCAGGGATGCGCCCGAAAGTGGGGACATGGAGGGAATTAATTGATTTGTTCATTTCAGCCTATATAAACCCCAATCCGAGCCTCCTTCTTTCCCTTTTATCTCCCAAACCGAGCCTCTTCAGCCCAAGCACATTTCAAGCAAAAATCTTCATCTCTAAGTCCTGGATCTCCCTGCCAAGTTTCAAGAGTTTTGGAGGCACGAATCCCGAGGTTCCCCATTTTACGGTGCGGCGCGACGTTGCTTCCTAGTGTTCTTCTTCGGCGCAGCGATCGTATTTTTGCTCCCCTGGGCTACCCCGACATCATTTTCCTGCGATTCTTGGACCAGTAGACTCCTAAGAGGTAGGACTTCATCTTTCGTTTTGGTCGCGCTTTCCCGTTTCGAGGTTTTGGCACGGATTTCGAGGCAACAAGTGACCCCTCTTTCTGTATGGAATTCCTTGACAGCAGCGGAGTGTTTCGGCTATATCTTTGCGCACGAGCGTCCGACGGAAACGAGCCTATACAACTTTTTCATCTACGGATCGCAAGGAACGCGCTCGTATTTTTATTGGATTTTTGTGAATTTTCTTTCGAGGTGAGAATTAATGATTTCTCTGTGAACAGTAATCAGCCCTTAATCCAGATTATTGTATGAGAGTGCTCTCTTGCCGAATTTTTATCTGGACTTACCGAACTCCGATTTGGACGTGCAAGGTACCGTTTCGAAGCTATCGACGCAAGGATCGCCGTGATATTTTTATTGGAATTTTCTGGGCAATTTCTGCAGGTGATAATTAAGCAATTCTGAATTCGAGGTTGTATGTGATTAAGTGCTGAATTTGGGAGTCTAGTGTAATTAGTGGATTTCTTGATGTACCAGGAATGTTGCGGGTGTGCTAAAATTGTGGGAGCGAGGATTTGGAATTTTGGTATTTTCTGACTGTACGAGTTTGGACAGTTGCGCTTCAGGTGGGTGGTTGCTTTACTCCTCTTTTCTGATATACCCACTAGGAATATTAGAGAGATCTTCTCTATTGGACATGTTGAATGCTCATTTAGTAGACATGCATGTTTAACTAAAGTAATTACGAGCCTATCATCTGGAAAACACTGTATGATTTATCCTGTTAGTGGTTGGTACTATTTGAGGATTTTATGACATGCGTAGGTGGACAATGATGCTTTATCATGGAAAATGGATTATAGACATGTGTGGTTGGATAATGTTTTAGCATGATGGTTTTATCTATGCGGAATTATTAATTGTTACACATGTGGAACCACTGTTGAACGCCTTTTTCCTTTATTTCCTTGAGAACACTTGCATGCTTGTTTGGACACCTAGATAGGCCACCTTTTTCTGCTGCACTATCATGCTGGAATTGACATAGGAGAAACCATGTTTGATTTCTTTTCTCCTTCTTATTTAGACCTTTGAGTCTGGTTGCTCGGGTACGAGCAGGGGTTTGGGATAGTGTAGCGAGGACCTGAGGGTTAGTGACGGGTTGTGTTTGATTATGGGTTGCGGGATTATAGCGGCTACCACGGACAGTAGGCGGTTGACCGGATGTCGGATGCGGGACATGATTGTGATTGTGGGTATTGCGGCGATCGCGGATTTTGGGCGATCGACCGGATGTTCATTGTACATCAGATTGGGGGATCTATGTTTCTTTAGTGGAGGGTGTGTTCCACTGGGGCTTTGCAGTTGTGATCTATTCCTGCTTTTGGTACTTATCTTACCGGCGCGGTTATTGCCCGGTAGTGTTTTGATATGGATCTTACCGGCGCGGTTATTGCCCGGTAGTGCTTTCCTCGAGTGGGTCGCTCCCCTCGAGTTCCCCTCCGGAGGCCGGGGTCGGACAGTTATTGACGGTTTTGCTATCACATCGGCGCGGCTTATTTGCCCGATGATGAGGGCGGCGGCAGGAGCTTTGCTATCACATCGGCGCGGCCTACTTGCCCGATGTTGAGGGCGGTACAGATAGGGTCGATCTGGGACGGTTGGTTATTGTTTCTTACGGTCATTTCAGTCTAGGACTGTATTCTAGGGGCATAGTAGTGGTAGTTTCATTTCTTCAGCAGTCGTTATTTTCGTACCACTCTTCTTTTCCCTTTTTGCCTCTGGTAGACCTGGTGGGTATGTCTGAGTTTGAGGCTTTACCCACTAGGGGAGGCTACTGTTTATGGTAGTTCTCACCCCCATTCTTCTTTCTCTTTTCTTCTCCTTTGTTTTGCAGAGCCTTCTGCGGGTGCTGCTGGGCTTACAGCGGCGGATCGAGGAGAGAGGACGGCTGAGTAGCTAGACAGTGGACCCGACAGTGAGTTAGCTAGACTTGTACCTTTCATGCATCTTATCTCAGACTGTTGTACTTTTACTTTTGGGGTCTGGCTTCTGCCAGCTGTTTGTATTATAGTGGTGAGCTGGGAGAGACATCTGTATCTTATTTTACTGTTGTACCCTTTTACTTCCAGCATCTGTCTGAGATACAGTAGTTTAAATTTAGCTCTGATTATTATTATGCTCTTTTATTGCTATTTCTTATCTGAGCAGGTTACCAGCGCTTCGTGTACATGGAAAATTCTGTGTGCACGGCGGATCTGTTGGCGGGCCCGGGTTCTGGTTTACACCCGGGGCGTGACAGATTAGGTGGTATCAGAGCTTAGGGATAGGTCAGTTGGGACTTAGGAAACCCTAGGCTTTTGGACAGACCCTAGGATTATAGGGCGTGAGTGGCGTGACTTGTTGCGAAAGTCGGTGATTTTTTTATTGTTAACTCTTCCTGTGAGTGAAGAGGGATCGACATAGTCTATTTCTGTGGAACCATTATGTTGGCTGCAGACAACATAAGGTTACAGAAATAGGGGGATGTCTTTGACTTTCGCTAGATTGGGTCGTGTGGGGTTTTGTTACTGATGCTTGGTTTCTCGTGACAGGATGCCTCCTCGACGTCGGATTCCCACTCGGGGTGTCCCTTCGCCCCCTGTTGAGCCAGAGCAGCCTGCACCACCCGGGCTTGCTGAGTTGAGGGCCTTGGTGGCCCAGTTGGCGGAGGGTCAGCGCCGCCAGGAGCAGAGGATTGAGCAGCTGCTTGCTCAGAGGGAGGCACCACCCCCGGCTGTTCCTGAGGTCCCTGTGCCTCTTGTTGCACCTTTTATGCCGTCAGCGCCATCTTCGAGTAGCGGGGCTCCTGCGGCATTTCAGCCTTTGACTGCGGAGGAGGAGCGGGATTTTGCTGACAAACTCGCTGCGTTTGTCAAGCGGGAACCACCTAGATTCTCGGGACGGGATGCTCAGCCCCGGGATGTTGGGAGATGGCTTTCTGCGATGGAGAAGCTTTTTCGGGACTTCTTCGTCGACCCGAAGTATCGAGTGCACATGGCGGTGCACTGTCTGGATGGAGATGCAGATTTTTGGTGGCAGCGGGTAGAGCCACTAGAGTTTCGGATCACTCGGCAGTTGCCTTGGGAGGAGTTCAAACGGATGGTGTTGGACACCTATTTTTCTACTAGTGTGAAGAAGAAGTTGGAGGATGACTTGAAGAATCTGCAGCAGGGCGATCGGTCGGCTCATGCCTATTTCCAGGAGTTCATGGAGTTGCTGAACTGTGTTCCTTTCGTCGCCCGTGACGGTCCGCACCAGGTAGAGTTATTTGAAGCAGGCCTTCGTCTAGAGACTTACACACTCGTGCATGCTCAGAGATTTCAGACCTTGGAGGCAGCCGCAGAGCATGCACAGTGGGTGGAGAGAGGTGATCAGGAGGTGGCTAGACGGAGGGCCGCGGTCGCGCAGAGTTCCGACAGGAAGCGACCAGCACCAGAGGACGAGGGACAGGCTAGTTCATGGAGACCACCGCGGCCTCAGTCATCTAGCCGTGGGCGTGCGGAGCCGCGAGAGCCTAGTGGACCCCAGAGGTCATCGCGGCAGCAGCCGGAGTCTCAGCATCAGGCACAGAGACAGCATCAGTCGGGACAGCCACGGTTTCGCGATAGAGACAGGTGTATTTTCTGCGGGGGACCCCATTTGTCGCACACCTGTGATCAGAGGTGGGGTCGTTGTTACAAGTGTGGACAGCCAGGCCACATTCGAGCTTCGTGCCCCTTTTCGACTTCAGCGGCACCGTCATCAGCATCGGCCCCTTTTTCGCCTCAGCAGCAGTTGTCAGCTCAGCGGCTGTATGCTCCAGCGAGCGGTTCACCATCTTCCTACCCTGCGGATCATCGGTCGCCTGCTCAGAGCGGTCGGGTCTACGTCGCTCAGGTGGAGGACTTTGCAGCAACCGACCATGTGGTGGCAGGTATTATTTTGTTTTGCTTTGTTTACTGGTTTTAGTCTTGCATTGTTGTGTACTTTAGCATCCTTGTCCTTTGTTGGGTGTGCATGTACTTTTTGCATGGGTTAGGGGTAGGACGGTTACCCTGTGTTCGGGAGGTTTATATTTCCGATCTTTGGCACGTAGGGGCGTGTGGTTGGTCCTGCCCGGTGCAGTCGAGTCTTCATTAGTACCGGTGGGCCTGATGGTCTTAACTTGGTGGCGGGACTGGGTTTGATAATTAGGACAGGTTGGGCTGGCTCGGTTTTCTTCTTTTCGCGGCGGTTGACTATGCCGCGAGGACGGTTTTTGTGGGAAGCCAGGCCCGGAGGTTTTGGTGTACTTGGGTTGCTTGAGGGTTATCTTCCCCTCTATGGTTGGATTTTGTGCGTGAGGCGGATGTGTCGTTGTGGTTGGGTAGCCTTTTTGGCTGGTGTGGTTGAGGGACTTACTTTGGATGTCGCGGGAAGTAAAGAGGTACTTAGATCGAGCTAGTGTGCCGATGGACTCGTGGTTGGATTACCTAAGGCTGAGGAGGTATTTGACAGCTTTGGGAGCTTGAGGGGCGGATGATTGGATAATTACCCCCCCCTCTTTTTGGCTGAGATTTCGTGTTGAGGAACGACTTTAGTTTCGTGGACGAAACTTTCTTTTAGTGGGGGAGGATGTAGGATCCCTGAACCCCATGCAGCTTTTTCCCGTGAATCCACTGTTTAGACACCTGTTGATGGTGTATCTGGCCCATAGTGCATCGAAGGGATGCCACAGATGGACCCTGTGAGCTTTGGTTAGCTGTTTTGGCCTTCGGCTGCTTTTGCCGAATTTTAGAAAAGGATTTAGGCCAAACGGAGGATGGATTTGGATTCAGCGCGGAAAAACACTTGGGATTGGCTTTTTGTTTGACCAATTCTGTGTCCGGATGTCCAAAAGCGGACTCCCGGAAGTTTTGGCGTTTTTGGCGCTTGCGGGAGCCTCCGGCAAATTTTGGAGGCGGAATTTGGCAAAACGGACCTCGTTTTCGGAATCAGCGCGCGAAAACGGTCAAGATGGGCTATTTACTTGTCGTTTTTGAGCTGCGGGTACTGTTCACGCCGGAACAGTGTTTCCGGCGATCGCCGGCGGCGTCCGGCGGCGGCGGGCAGCGCCGGCGGGCGGCGGGGCGGCCTCGGGCAGGCGGCAGGCGGCGGCACGCGCGCGGGCAGGGCGCGGGCAGGCGCCGGGGCGCGCGGTCAGGGGCGCGGTCCACCGCGGGGGTCGTGCACCAGGGCGGTGCCACGTGGCGTTGTTCAGTTGGTTGGTTCACGGCGCGCGGTCCACTGACTGGGCGGGGTGTACGGTGGACCGAGGGGTGCCCACGTGGCGGCTCGGGATTGGCGGGTCTTGGTGCACGCGGTCCACGCGGCTGGTGGGGCAGGTGACCGGGGCAGGTGCCGTACGCCCCGGGTCAGCCGGCGACGTGCGCGGTGCACGGCGCGCCGTGCGCGGTGCACGGCCGGTCGGGGCCACGTGGCGCGCCCCGTTGGCTGGCGCAGGTGCGCCGGGTGCAGCGGGGTCCGCGGGCCTGTTGGGCTGGGCTACGTGGCCGGCCCAGGAGATTTCGGGCGTGAACAGTAACGGGCCGGCCCGTTACTGTAGCAGCCCGAATTCAGGGATGCGCCCGAAAGTGGGGACATGGAGGGAATTAATTGATTTGTTCATTTCAGCCTATATAAACCCCAATCCGAGCCTCCTTCTTTCCCTTTTATCTCCCAAACCGAGCCTCTTCAGCCCAAGCACATTTCAAGCAAAAATCTTCATCTCTAAGTCCTGGATCTCCCTGCCAAGTTTCAAGAGTTTTGGAGGCACGAATCCCGAGGTTCCCCATTTTACGGTGCGGCGCGACGTTGCTTCCTAGTGTTCTTCTTCGGCGCAGCGATCGTATTTTTGCTCCCCTGGGCTACCCCGACATCATTTTCCTGCGATTCTTGGACCAGTAGACTCCTAAGAGGTAGGACTTCATCTTTCGTTTTGGTCGCGCTTTCCCGTTTCGAGGTTTTGGCACGGATTTCGAGGCAACAAGTGACCCCTCTTTCTGTATGGAATTCCTTGACAGCAGCGGAGTGTTTCGGCTATATCTTTGCGCACGAGCGTCCGACGGAAACGAGCCTATACAACTTTTTCATCTACGGATCGCAAGGAACGCGCTCGTATTTTTATTGGATTTTTGTGAATTTTCTTTCGAGGTGAGAATTAATGATTTCTCTGTGAACAGTAATCAGCCCTTAATCCAGATTATTGTATGAGAGTGCTCTCTTGCCGAATTTTTATCTGGACTTACCGAACTCCGATTTGGACGTGCAAGGTACCGTTTCGAAGCTATCGACGCAAGGATCGCCGTGATATTTTTATTGGAATTTTCTGGGCAATTTCTGCAGGTGATAATTAAGCAATTCTGAATTCGAGGTTGTATGTGATTAAGTGCTGAATTTGGGAGTCTAGTGTAATTAGTGGATTTCTTGATGTACCAGGAATGTTGCGGGTGTGCTAAAATTGTGGGAGCGAGGATTTGGAATTTTGGTATTTTCTGACTGTACGAGTTTGGACAGTTGCGCTTCAGGTGGGTGGTTGCTTTACTCCTCTTTTCTGATATACCCACTAGGAATATTAGAGAGATCTTCTCTATTGGACATGTTGAATGCTCATTTAGTAGACATGCATGTTTAACTAAAGTAATTACGAGCCTATCATCTGGAAAACACTGTATGATTTATCCTGTTAGTGGTTGGTACTATTTGAGGATTTTATGACATGCGTAGGTGGACAATGATGCTTTATCATGGAAAATGGATTATAGACATGTGTGGTTGGATAATGTTTTAGCATGATGGTTTTATCTATGCGGAATTATTAATTGTTACACATGTGGAACCACTGTTGAACGCCTTTTTCCTTTATTTCCTTGAGAACACTTGCATGCTTGTTTGGACACCTAGATAGGCCACCTTTTTCTGCTGCACTATCATGCTGGAATTGACATAGGAGAAACCATGTTTGATTTCTTTTCTCCTTCTTATTTAGACCTTTGAGTCTGGTTGCTCGGGTACGAGCAGGGGTTTGGGATAGTGTAGCGAGGACCTGAGGGTTAGTGACGGGTTGTGTTTGATTATGGGTTGCGGGATTATAGCGGCTACCGCGGACAGTAGGCGGTTGACCGGATGTCGGATGCGGGACATGATTGTGATTGTGGGTATTGCGGCGATCGCGGATTTTGGGCGATCGACCGGATGTTCATTGTACATCAGATTGGGGGATCTATGTTTCTTTAGTGGAGGGTGTGTTCCACTGGGGCTTTGCAGTTGTGATCTATTCCTGCTTTTGGTACTTATCTTACCGGCGCGGTTATTGCCCGGTAGTGTTTTGATATGGATCTTACCGGCGCGGTTATTGCCCGGTAGTGCTTTCCTCGAGTGGGTCGCTCCCCTCGAGTTCCCCTCCGGAGGCCGGGGTCGGACAGTTATTGACGGTTTTGCTATCACATCGGCGCGGCTTATTTGCCGATGATGAGGGCGGCGGCAGGAGCTTTGCTATCACATCGGCGCGGCTACTTGCCCGATGTTGAGGGCGGTACAGATAGGGTCGATCTGGGACGGTTGGTTATTGTTCTTATGGTTATTTCAGTCTAGGACTGTATTCTAGGGGCATAGTAGTGGTAGTTTCATTTCTTCAGCAGTCATTATTTCTTACCACTCTTCTTTTCCCTTTTTGCCTCTGGTAGACCTAGTGGGTATGTCTGAGTTTGAGGTTTTACCCACTAGGGGAGGCTACTGTTTATAGTAGTTCTCACCCCCATTCTTCTTTCTCTTTTCTTCTCCTTTGTTTTGCAGAGCCTTCTGCGGGTGCTGCTGGGCTTACAGCGGCGGATCGAGGAGAGAGGACGGCTGAGTAGCTAGACAGTGGACCCGACAGTGAGTTAGCTAGACTTGTACCTTTCATGCATCTTATCTCAGACTGTTGTACTTTTACTTTTGGGGTCTGGCTTCTGCCAGCTGTTTGTATTATAGTGGTGAGCTGGGAGAGACATCTGTATCTTATTTTACTGTTGTACTTTTTACTTCCAGCTTCTGTCTGAGATACAGTAGTTTAAATTTAGCTCTGATTATTATTATGCTCTTTTATTGCTATTTCTTATCTGAGCAGGTTACCAGCGCTTCGTGTACATGGAAAATTCTGTGTGCACGGCGGATCTGTTGGCGGGCCCGGTTCTGGTTTACACCCGGGGCGTGACA
>JAQOTM010000285.1:0-19290 GCA_029168755.2 Tillandsia fasciculata | reverse complement strand
TTGGGCAGTGACCCTATCGGGCAGTGCCTAGTATGACAGTCCCCCGGTAGGACGGGGTAACACTGCGAGTGTTATCGGCCAACCTTAGAAATCTTATCTTATGGTAGCAAGACTACCGGGCTCGGGCCCGTTGGATAAGAATTTCTGAGGGTTAACTTGAACTAAAGCACCAGAATCTAAAGAATAAAGAAAAATAGAGTGGCCAAGGTGGCCGGGTTAGTTGAACCCAGTATACAGCGGCATAGTGGCCGAGTTGGTGCTTAGCAGCCTAGTGTGGCTAGACAGAGTAGTGCTGGGTCGATGGTTATACACAGATAGTGTAGTGATATATATATTGCATAGCTGCATTTTGATATTGAGGATTTTAGTTTCCTAGCACTATTATTATTGCTTCCATTGGACCAAGTGGTGTAGGACACTTTCTCTCGGTGGTTGAACCCACTGGGAACTCGCTCGTAAGTTCTCACACCCCTTGGGTGACTCCCCCCCCACAGGTTCGGGAATGGATGCAGCGGTCGAGACAGATCAGATGCAGACGACAGCGAGGCATACGACAGGGGCAAGGGCCCAGCAGCATAGTGACCTAGAGGGTCTAGCAGAGGTATCCCTTTCTATATATTTCTTGAGTGAACCTTGTATGGTGAGGAATTATGTAAAGGAAATGTAATAATTTTATTTGCAAGTTCAGAATTGTAAAGTGTAATAAGTTTAATTTTATGGTTCACTCCTGTATGCTTTCATTTCCGCATTAGTTATTGAATGAAAGTTTTAAATTTATAGTGATTTTTAGTACTCTAATATTGAGCTTTCGCATACACTTGTTGTGTTATTATGGATGTTACCGTTCCTTTCGGGTAGAAAAAGGTTTTACCCGATTGGCGGGTCTGTTGGCGTGCCCGAACCGTACAAATTGGCGGACTCGGGGCGTGACAAACCCACTAGGCATATTGGAGCTAATCCGGTGTAATGTTGCTATCACACTCGTAAAAATGAACATAGCATGCTTAATGAAAAGAAAATGACTCATGATTGACACTTGCATCTTTAGAGGGCTAGACACTAATAAATGGTAATAACCGGCTAAATCCGTTTCATACTTAATGTTTATTGAAGGACTTATGCATGTGTCTAAATCAGCTTATGGTAGGTTAATATTTCGGATATTTTAACCAAGGCATAATGTAAGAATTGGAATATTAAAATTATCTTGCTTAGTAAAGGACTTTTGCATGCTTAAATGGTCACCTAGTTAGGCCATCTTTTTCTGCTGAACTATCATGCTGGAATTGACTTAGGAGAAACCATGATTTCATTTTCTCCAGTTTTCTTGACATAGGGGATGTCATGCCGGGGTTAGGGCAGGGGCTGGGTTAGAGTAGGCAGATACTTGGGTTTCGGGACAGGCAGGCTGTGTAGGCATGGTATTGCGGCGACCGCGGATTTTGGGCGGTTGACCGGACAGTTGTTGTTGCATCAGATCGGGGAAAGGATTTGGGCTTCTTTTAGTGGGGGATTCTGTTCCATTTAGATCAGTGTCATGATCCAGTCCTGCGGACTTACTTTTCCTTGGACACTTATTACTCAGGCATTTTACTCGTGTGGGTCGCTCCCCTCGAGTGCCACTCCGGAGTGCGCGATATGCAGACTTGAGTCCTCGAGACTCCCATCCCCTATCGGTGATATGCGTAGGCTGGCATACCCGATTTGGCAGGCACCGCAGGCAGTCCCAGTGTTTACTGGAGTAGTGATTGGGTTATTCTGACAGACTTTGATATTCTGATGCATACATTTAGCTATCTTTTTAGCTGGGCATGTAGAGGCATATTAGTGGTATTTTTATCAGTATCCATGCATATAGTTTACCACATTATTCTTTTCGCCTCTGGTAGTCCTAGTGGGCATGTTCGAGTTGAGGTTTTCCCACTAGGGGAGGCTACTGTCTTTATAGTAGTTCTCACCCCCACTCTTTTTCCCTCTTCTTTTCCCCCCTTTGTTTTGCAGAGTCCTCTGCGGGAGTTGCGGGACCCTCTTCTCAGGACCGAGGTAAGAGGATCGTTGATTAGCTAGCTGCTTCCCTGATATCAGAGTTTGGTAGATTCTGTTGTATCCCCAGTACACTCAGACGGTTGTATCTTTTTCTTTTATTTTTGGGTCTGGCTTCGGCCAGCTGGATGTACTTTTATTTTGTGAGCTGGGAGAGACATTTGTATATTTGTGAGAGCTATGTTGTACTTTCCTTTTCAGCATTTTGTCTGAGTTGTACTAGTTGTAGTTTAGCGCTATTTATGCTCTTTTATCTATCTATCTATCTGAGCAGGTTACCAGCTCTTCGTGTACACGGGAAATTCCGTGTGCACGGCGGATCTGTAGACGAGTCCGGGTTCTGGTTTACACCCGGGGCGTGACAATGGTCACTTGGACCATTCGAAAGCAAAAACTTCCAACCACTCACCTCGCCGGAAAACTAGGGAAGAAGAACACCTCCCCGCGGCGGCGTACGGTGGAGCAGGGCGTCGGGAACCCTGTGGCTCGGTGTCTGCAACACCGGGTAACTCCCAGATGAAAACTGGATCAACCTGGACCTTCCTAAACATCTCCCTCACCCACAACCCGAGAGGAGAAGTTTCCTTGTCTCCTTCTTATTCTCCGGCGTGGGACGACGGCTGCCGGCGGCGTGACGCTAGGAAGGGACGCAGAGAGAGAGGAGAGGTCTTTGGTAGAGGCGGCAGGGGCTGGGGTCCTCTAGACTCTAGGGTTTCCTAGTTGACCCTAATGCAACTAATAAACCTAGTGTAACAAGATGCTAACAGCCCCTTCCATACTTAAAGATTTGAACTAAGTCCTTCGCAGAAACTCTGTTTCGCAATAAACTCCCTCTCCATGAATTTGCACGCTTTTTGGAGCATAAAATATAGGGCTTTTATGCAAAATGTCGCATTTTCCACTGTATTTCATGCTTTTCGAGATATTTTAGTCGTCAAACTGAAAAGCGGACACCACCACGACGTCCGGCTCGACGAAACCTATCAGGTAGCGATTTTTGTTTTTCGAGAAAATGCCCGGATAAATTCTTGGTCCATAAATACTGTATCCAAATACAGTTTATCGCGCTTTTCGAGACACTAGGATCGTCAAACGAAAATTCCGTCAGCGCCATTGCGCTCAGAACGTCAAAATTAGCTAGAATCGTCTACTCATACTGCTAGGTTTGGATTTTGGACAGTGAAATGGCCAACGACCGATCGAGAGGGGACCGAAATCAGGGGTTACTATTCATTTTACTATTCACTTAAGTCGTGGGTCCCACTAGTTTTTTTGCTGATTTTCGGACGATCCGACCGTCGGATCAGCAAACAGTCTATACCATTTCCACTCGATTCGATGAGACGGTCGCACTGGCGACCTCAGATTTCCGAGATCAGACTTGGATCGGAAAGGCGGAATTTGTGCTTCGGCAACTGTGCCAACCGTACACCGCTACACCCCACTAAGATTAATTTTGTTTCCTCGCACACATTCGCACCTGAAAAACACTCTTTACACTAACACAATTTTTCCGAGTATTACAGGGTGAAAGGCGGACTTTGGGGCCAGAGTTGCTGCGAGAGGCAGAGAATCAAGTCAGAATAGTCAGGCAGCATCTTCAGACAGCTCAGAGCAGACAGAGGAGCTACGCAGATGTACGGAGGCGAGACCTTGAGTTTATGGTTGGAGATCATGTCTTTTTGAAAGTCTCGCCTTCAAAGGAAATCCGGATATTTGGGATTCGTGGGAAACTGAGCCCTCGTTATATTGGACCCTTTGAGGTATTGGAGCGCATAGGGCCAGTTGCCTACAAGCTTGCACTCCTTCCCAGGCTTGCTGGTGTTCACGATGTATTCCATGTACCGACTCTGAGGAGGTATGTTCATGACCCGTCACACATTATCGATTTCACCCCACTGGAGATCGCTGAGGACTTGAGCTATGTTGAGCGGCCATTGAGGATCTTGGACCGTGAGGTTAGAGAGTTGCGCAGCCGGGCCATCCCTTATGTGAAGATCCTCTGGAGCAATCATGATGAGCGCGAGGCTACTTGGGAGCTGGAGTCAGCGATGATGGATGCTTACCCCCACTTGTTCGAGGCCCCGGCTTGAGGTATGGCTTTCGTTTCGAGGATGAAACTCTTTCTTATAGGGGAGGATGTAGTGTTCTGGTTTTCCCATGCAACTTTTCCGATGAATCCACTGTGTAGAACACCTAGTGTTGGTGTGTCTGGCCCATGGTGCATCGAAAGGGGTGCCACAGATGGACCCTGTGTGATATTTTCAGCTGATTTGGCCTACGGCTGTATTTGCCAAATTTTAGAAAAGGTTTTGGGCCAAACAGAGGTTGGATTTGGATTCAGCGCGGAAAAACGCTTGAAAACGGCTATTTGCTTGTTAAATTTGGAGTCCGGATGACCAAAAACGGGCTTCCGAAAGTTTTCGGGGAATTTCGGTGCATGGGGGTGGACTGTGGACCGGCCAGCGCCACGTGGCAGCCTATTATTGGCTGGCTCACACCGCTCGGTCCACGGGTGTATGTTTTTATATATAAGGATCCACAAGGATCTAAATAGGTACTATCAAACGCCTAGAGGGGGGTGAATAGGTGTAATATTTAAAAAACAAATCTCAGTGCAAAAATAAAAACCAATGCGGAAAATAAAAATAGCACACCGAGATATACGTGGAAACTCCAATCCAGGAGAAAAACCACGGGACCAACACGCAATAACAATCCACTAAGAAAAGAAGAATAACAAGGTGATTACCGACTCCACGGACTCAAACCCCTCCTTCAACTTCTTCGGACCTTGCGCTCACCGATTGCACGTCCACTGCACACGTTCGAATCCACGAACGCCACTCGAATCCACGAGCACACGTTTCGAATCCACGAAACGCCTTTAGCACACCGAATCCACGATGCCACGTCGAATCCACGACGCAAACTCAGCCGGTAAGAATATTGGCTTCGATGGTGATCCTTTGCTTAGATTATCAATGAAGAACCATGGATGGAATCTCTAAGCAAAGATTAGATCAATTCGACAAAAGATATGTTCTTGAAAGAACCATCGAATTGACCTAAAAGAGGCTATAAAGAAGAACGGTAAAAACCTAGCCTCTAGGGTTGCTCACGAGTGTTTTCTTAATTAATCGGTGCCTCTTGAGAAACCCTAAGTGTCTATTTATAGGTTAGAAACCTTTGGAAAGAGATAAGCATCAAAAACTAACCTTTTCTGAAATTTTACAGGACGACGATCCGGATCGGAATTACGGCGATCCGGATTGTCGTAACGAGACAGACAATTTCAGAAAAACAAAGGTTCGGGATCCGGATTAAAATGCCCGATCCGGATCGTTCATATATTTCAGCAAAAACCAATGTTCGGGATCCGGATCAGAATTGGCTTGGATCCGGATTGGATTTGCATATGAACCAACACCCTTCGGGATCCGGATTGGATTGTCTGATCCGGATCCTGAACATGTCCCATGTCCAGTTTTTGATTTTTATGCAATTAAAAATTCATCCAAGTGTTTCTACACTACAAGAAGTATTCGGATCACCAAAAATATTTAGTTAAACATACCTGATCAATCCGAATCTATTTTCCTTAAGATTGATGCAATTGATCCACAATTCTTCACCTTCAATCTTCAAGACTCAAAACACTAAGTGTCAACTTGAGCTCTTGTTGAATCTTCTCTAAGTCTTCGATTGCTGATTGACAATTTGATCACTTCAAGACTCCGACTCAACTTACTGACTTGACTCACGAAATATGCCAACACCAAAATGCCGTAACAATCTCCCCCTTTGGTAATTTCGTGACAAAACCCAAAAATACATAAAAACGCTCAAGTCACTCATCTTAAACCAAAAAATCGAAATTCAATGTTATCACCAAAACATTGATTTTCTTTGCGTGAAAGATCCAATAAATACAAAATTACATTTGAACCAAACAGTCCTAGAACATACTCTATGACTTAGGACTTGGAGTCTTAAAGTGATGTAATTCCTGCAAAACAAAACTCCAAACAAAATCAAACGTTAGTCGTTAGAAATTAAAATCCTACATTTGATTCGTCCTTTTGGTTCTTTTGTTTTTCGGCTCTTTCAATCTTTTCTATCTCCCCCTATCTTGAGCATCTCTAACATGTTCTCCATGTTCTCCATGTTCTCCCCCTGTCTTGAGCATTTATGTTCTCCCCCTTTGTGATACGATCATTATTTTCTGTTCTCCCCCTTTTTGTCACAAATTGTCAAACAGTGAACATACTAGACAAAAAGAAATCACTAACAGCATTAGTTCATAGAGAAAGAGAGATAAAAGCTCAGTTCCGGTATATAACAAAAATGCAGATTGCGTACCGGTACCAGAAAGCAAAAATCAAATAATTTCTTGAAACAAATCCAGATTTTGGAATCTTTTCAAATACCGATTTGTATTCCATCAAGAAATCAATTTAAGTGCTTTAAACAATGAATTCACACAGATGCCATTCAATCCAATTAATTTCACAAAATTAAAAAGATTTACTCCTAAATCATGAAAAACAAAGATAAAACATTATAAACAGTTTTTCATGTTATATTCATCAAACACAAGTCATCAAAAATAATCTTGAGATCCAAACTCTATCAAGATGTAACGGATTTACAAAGATGACTTACGGAGATTTCCAAATGACATCAATCTTGAATTCTACCCTTTCAAATTGAGATAAGCACTAAAATACCTAAGGGTGGCTCTTTGAGCATCTTTTTAACTATCCCACCTTATACCAACCAGGAGATTGTTTAAAATAAGAACTTTGAATTTAAATCTCCGAATGCTTCAACTAAAGATTTTCTCATAAAAATTTTTCCAAGCATCCAAAAACATGTGGTAGCTCTTTTCAACATGTGGTGGTAGTTTTCACACTCCTTTCGGATGTAACTCTTTCCACATCTTTTGCAACTCATTTATTTACCCTTGTAAGAATGCAATCTCTTACGTGAAAGAATTAAATCCCAAATTTTAGTCTATCGGTTGTCTCACGTTTATCACAATGAATTCACACAACCGAGATAGATTAAGCATCTAAAGATCACACATGATTTCTAAAATTTGATGCTTATAACTATCAAAAACTCCTATAATGAAGTATCTTCAAGATTATGATTATGGAGTAAAGTTGATAATTCATATAAAATTATTTGGAGTGAATGAACGTGAAACCCTTTTTATTCAATGCACTTGTTCGATAAAAACCCTTTTGTTCAAAAACAAAGTATAAAAACAAAGAGCATTGAAAAACATGTAATGCAAAGATTAAGAAAAATATGAAGGAAAAACCAATCAAAGCATTACATACAGTCATAAGCTAATTAGAACTTAAGACAAGGAAAGATATCACCTTTCCGAATCCAAAATCGCTGGATTTTGGGTTGTCTTGATTCGTTGTGGCCGGGGGTTGTCCGCTTTGACTGTTGGTCCACCTTAGGTCTTTGCCTCGCAATGATCCACTTGTATGATTGATGATGTGGCTCGGACCTTTGGTGGGTTGAGTGAACTCCTTTGACTTGATGTGTATTTTGATTCCGTTGAGTCCGCTCCGTAGATGAAGTTGCCGAAGGACTTTTCTTTCTCTTTTTCGGGCAATTCTTCACCAAATGTCCTTCAAGTCCACATAGGTGACAAGTTCTTTCTTTCAATTTTATTGTGGAACTTGAAGCTTTCACAGTTTGGTCCTTTTTAAATCCCAAACCAACCTTGCTTGTTTGACCTAATCCGGACATACTTTCTAGTTTCTTGGAACCGGTTGAAAGCCTTTGTATGTCGGATTTGAGTTCATGAACTTGCTTGGTCAAAGCTTGGTTGGTGACATGAATTTCTTCAAACTGCTTTTCTAGAAAACCAATCTTGTCCATATATAATTTTGCGTTCGTCTCCGATTGGTTTAGCTTTTCTTGGAGGATTTTATTATTATCCAATAAACGTCCTTGTTCCTCCTCGAGATCATGAAGTTTGATCTTTAAAGCTTGATTCTCGTCTTGAACTTCAAGTCGTTGCTTCCTCAACTTCTTGATATGCTTGGCCATCTTCTTCGATTCCGCAAGAAGTTGTTGGTATGCCTCAACGAGTTCTTCTTCGTCCGACTCCCCCTCACTTGATGACTCTCCTCCGGATGTTGATGTTTCATGCAAAATCAAAGGAATAGAGTCAGTGACTAAAGATGATAAGCACAAATTAGAAGAGGGAATTTGAGAGGCATGAAAAGCAACAATTTTTTCTTTTTCCTCTTCACTTGAGGTCGATTCATCGAAAATAGAATCGTCCCAAGTTTTTGCTTGCAAAGCCTTCTTTTTGTATGATTTCTTAGAAGGACAATCCGTTGAAATATGGCCGTAGCCTTTGCATCGATAACATCGGATTTCCCCTTCAAAATCATCTTTTTCTTTTTCTTTAGAAGGTTTTGCAACGCCTTTGAGTTTAGAGGATTTAGAACCCGATGATCATTTAGATGGTTTCGTGGATGAAGATCCATCGGTTCGATTCTTCCAAAATTTCCGACGAAATTTCTTTGTGATCCGCGCCAATTGTTCTTCAAACTCGGCAAAAGAGATTTCATCGTCGGAACTCGATTCGCCATCTTCTTCCTTTGTTGATTTGAATGCAATACCTGTAAGCTTAGAAGAAGACTTGGAAGAAATTTGATTAGTAGGAAAAGTCATCTCATAAGTTTGTAAAGCACCTACTAATTCCTCTACACTCATCTCATCCGGATGACTAACGGTTTCAATGGCGGTAACCTTTGCCCTAAACCGTTCCGGAAGAGTCCGAAGTATCTTTCTTACAATTTTCGACTCCGGGATCTTTTCTCCTAAATTAGCACATGTATTAATTACATCTTGAAGTCTAGTGTAATAATCTGTAAACAATTCATGCTCTTCCATATGAATAGAGTCAAATTGACTTGTAAGCATCTGGAGCTTTTGAATTTTTACAAGATTAGTACCCTCATGTGTAATTTTGAGAATATCCCAAATTTCCTTCGCGGTTTCACACGCGGAAATTCGTGTAAACTCAGTCGAGGAAAGAGAATTATATAAAGCGTTCATACCTTTCCCATTGTAAGAAGATCTTTCGATTTCCTCTTTGGACCATCTAGAGCGAGGTTTTGGGGTAGTAGAATTTTCTACTTCCTCAACCGGATGCACCCAACCGTATTCAATGGTTTGCCATACCCGCTCATCAATAGAGATGAGAAAAGCTCTCATCCGCACTTTCCAATATGCATAATTGGTCCCATCAAAAAGAGGAGGTCTAAAAATATTACCACTTTCACCCGACATGATAGATAAACCTAAAACCCGCTCTGATACCAATTGTTGGGTTATGTATAATATGGATCTACAAGGATCTAAATAGGTACTATCAAACACCTAAAGGGGGGTGAATAGGTGTAATATTTAAAAAACAAATCTCAGTGCAAAAATAAAAACCAATGCGGAAAATAAAAATAGCACACCGAGATATACGTGAAAACTCCAATCCAGGAGAAAAACCACGAGACCAACACGCAATAACAATCCACTAAGAAAGAAGAATAACAAGGTGATTACCGACTCCACGGACTCAAACCCCTCCTTCAACTTCTTCGGACCTTGCGCTCCACCGATTGCACGTCCACTGCACACGTTCGAATCCACGAACGCCACTCGAATCCACGAGCACACGTTTCGAATCCACGAAACGCCTTTAGCACACCGAATCCACGATGCCACGTCGAATCCACGACGCAAACTCAGCCGGTAAGAATATTGGCTTCGATGGTGATCCTTTGCTTAGATTATCAATGAAGAACCATGGAAGGAATCTCTAAGCAAAGATTAGATCAATTCGACAAAAGATATGTTCTTGAAAGAACCATCGAATTGACCTAAAAGAGGCTATAAAGAAGAACGGTAAAAACCTAGCCTCTAGGGTTGCTCACGAGTGTTTTCTTAATTAATCGGTGCCTCTTGAGAAACCCTAAGTGTCTATTTATAGGTTAGAAACCTTTGGAAAGAGATAAGCATCAAAAACTAACCTTTTCTGAAATTTTACAGGACGACGATCCGGATCGGAATTACGGCGATCCGGATTGTCGTAACGAGACAGACAATTTCAGAAAAACAAAGGTTCGGGATCCGGATTGAAATGCCCGATCCGGATCGTTCATATATTTCAGCAAAAACCAATGTTCGGGATCCGGATCAGAATTGGCTTGGATCCGGATTGGATTTGCATATGAACCAACACCCTTCGGGATCCGGATTGGATTGTCTGATCCGGATCCTGAACATGTCCCATGTCCAGTTTTTGATTTTTATGTAATTAAAAATTCATCCAAGTGTTTCTACTGTCACGCCCCGGGTGTAAACCAGAACCCGGGCCCGCCAACAGATCCGCCGTGCACACAGAATTTTCCATGTACACGAAGCGCTGGTAACCTGCTTAGATAAGAAATAGCAATAAAAGAGCATAATAATAATCAGAGCTAAATTTAAACTACTGTATCTCAGACAGATGCTGGAAGTAAAAGGGTACAACAGTAAAATAAGATACAGATGTCTCTCCCAGCTCACTACTATAATACAAACAGCTGGCAGAAGCCAGACCCCAAAAGTAAAAGTACAACAGTCTGAGATAAGATGCATGAAAGGTACAAGTCTAGCTAACTCACTGTCGGGTCCACTGTCTAGCTACTCAGCCGTCCTCTCTCCTCGATCCGCCGCTGTAAGCCCAGCAGCACCCGCAGAAGGCTCTGCAAAACAAAGGAGAAGAAAAGAGAAAGAAGAATGGGGGTGAGAACTACCATAAACAGTAGCCTCCCCTAGTGGGTAAAGCCTCAAACTCAGACATACCCACCAGGTCTACCAGAGGCAAAAAGGGAAAAGAAGAGTGGTACGAAAATAACGACTGCTGAAGAAATGAAACTACCACTACTATGCCCCTAGAATACAGTCCTAGACTGAAATGACCATAAGAAACAATAACCAACCGTCCCAGATCGACCCTATCTGTACCGCCCTCAACATCGGGCAAGTAGGCCGCGCCGATGTGATAGCAAAGCTCCTGCCGCCGCCCTCATCATCGGGCAAATAAGCCGCGCCGATGTGATAGCAAAACCGTCAATAACTGTCCGACCCCGGCCTCCGGAGGGGAACTCGAGGGGAGCGACCCACTCGAGGAAAGCACTACCGGGCAATAACCGCGCCGGTAAGATCCATATCAAAACACTACCGGGCAATAACCGCGCCGGTAAGATAAGTACCAAAAGCAGGAATAGATCACAACTGCAAAGCCCCAGTGGAACACACCCTCCACTAAAGAAACATAGATCCCCCAATCTGATGTACAATGAACATCCGGTCGATCGCCCAAAATCCGCGATCGCCGCAATACCCACAATCACAATCATGTCCCGCATCCGACATCCGGTCAACCGCCTACTGTCCGTGGTAGCCGCTATAATCCCGCAACCCATAATCAAACACAACCTGTCACTAACCCTCAGGTCCTCGCTACACTATCCCAAACCCCTGCTCGAACCCGAGCAACCAGACTCAAAGGTCTAAATAAGAAGGAGAAAAGAAATCAAACATGGTTTCTCCTAAGTCAATTCCAGCATGATAGTGTAGCAGAAAAAGATGGCCTATCTAGGTGTCCAAACAAGCATGCAAGTGTTCTCAAGGAAATAAAGGAAAAAGGCGTTCAACAGTGGTTCCACATGTGTAACAATTAATAATTCCGCATAGATAAAACCATCATGCTAAAACATTATCCAACCACACATGTCTATAATCCATTTTCCATGATAAAGCATCATTGTCCACCTACGCATGTCATAAAATCCTCAAATAGTACCAACCACTAACAGGATAAATCATACAGTGTTTTCCAGATGATAGGCTCGTAATTACTTTAGTTAAACATGCATGTCTACTAAATGAGCATTCAACATGTCCAATAGAGAAGATCTCTCTAATATTCCTAGTGGGTATATCAGAAAAGAGGAGTAAAGCAACCACCCACCTGAAGCGCAACTGTCCAAACTCGTACAGTCAGAAAATACCAAAATTCCAAATCCTCGCTCCCACAATTTTAGCACACCCGCAACATTCCTGGTACATCAAGAAATCCACTAATTACACTAGACTCCCAAATTCAGCACTTAATCACATACAACCTCGAATTCAGAACTGCTTAATTATCACCTGCAGAAATTGCCCAGAAAATTCCAATAAAAATATCACGGCGATCCTTGCGTCGATAGCTTCGAAACGGTACCTTGCACGTCCAAATCGGAGTTCGGTAAGTCCAGATAAAAATTCGGCAAGAGGGCACTCTCATACAATAATCTGGATTAAGGGCTGATTACTGTTCACAGAGAAATCATTAATTCTCACCTCGAAAGAAAATTCACAAAAATCCAATAAAAATACGAGCGCGTTCCTTGCGATCCGTAGATGAAAAAGTTGTATAGGCTCGTTTCCGTCGGACGCTCGTGCGCAAAGATATAGCCGAAACACTCCGCTGCTGTCAAGGAATTCCATACAGAAAGAGGGGTCACTTGTTGCCTCGAAATCCGTGCCAAAACCTCGAAACGGGAAAGCGCGACCAAAACGAAAGATGAAGTCCTACCTCTTAGGAGTCTACTGGTCCAAGAATCACAGGAAAATGATGTCGGGGTAGCCCAGGGGAGCAAAAATACGATCGCTGCGCCGAAGAAGAACACTAGGAAGCAACGTCGCGCCGCACCGTAAAATGGGGAACCTCGGGATTCGTGCCTCCAAAACTCTTGAAACTTGGCAGGGAGATCCAGGACTTAGAGATGAAGATTTTTGCTTGAAATGTGCTTGGGCTGAAGAGGCTCGGTTTGGGAGAAAAAGGGAAAGAAGGAGGCTCGGATTGGGGTTTATATAGGCTGAAAAACAAATCAATTAATTCCCTCCATGTCCCCACTTTCGGGCGCATCCCTGAATTCGGGCTGCTACAGTAACGGGCCGGCCCGTTACTGTTCACGCCCGAAATCTCCTGGGCCGGCCACGTAGCCCAGCCCAACAGGCCCCGGACCCCGCTGCACCCGGCGCACCTGCGCCAGCCAACGGGGGCGCGCCACGTGGCCCCGACGGCCGTGCACCGCGCACGGCGCGCCGTGCACCGCGCACGTCGCCGGCTGACCCGGGGCGTACGGCCACCTGCCCCGGTCACCTGCCCCACCAGCCGCGTGGACCGCGTGCACCAAGACCCGCCAATCCCGAGCCGCCACGTGGCACCCCTCGGTCCACCGTACACCCCGCCCAGTCAGTGGACCGCGCGCGTGAACCAACCAACTGAACAACGCCACGTGGCACCGCCCTGGTGCACGACCCCCGCGGTGGACCGCGCCCCTGACCGCGCGCCCCGGCGCCTGCCCGCGCCCTGCCCGCGCCGCGTGCCGCCGCCAGCCGCCTGCCCGAGGCCGCCCCGCCGCCCGCCGGCGCTGCCCGCCGCCGCCGGACGCCGCCGGCGATCGCCGGAAACACTGTTCCGGCGTGAACAGTACCCGCAGGCTCAAAAACGACAAGTAAATAGCCCATCTTGACCGTTTTCGCGCGCTGATTCCAAAAACGAGGTCCGTTTTGCCAAATTCCGCCTCCAAAATTTGCCGGAGGCTCCCGCAAGCGCCAAAAACTGCCAAAACTTCCGGGAGTCCGCTTTTGGACATCCGGACTCAGAATTGGGCAAACAAAAAGCCAATCTCAAGTGTTTTTCCGCGCTGAATCCAAATCCATCCTCCGTTTGGCCTAAATCCTTTTCTAAAATTCGGCAAAAGCAGCCGAAGGCCAAAACAGCTAACCAAAGCTCACAGGGTCCATCTGTGGCATCCCTTCGATGCACTATGGGCCAGATACACCATCAACAGGTGTCTAAACAGTGGATTCACGGGAAAAAGCTGCATGGGGTTCAGGGATCCTACATCCTCCCCCACTAAAAGAAAGTTTCGTCCACGAAACTAAAGTCGTTCCTCAACACGAAATCTCAGCCAAAAAGAGGGGGGGGTAATTATCCAATCATCCGCCCCTCAAGCTCCCAAAGCTGTCAAATACCTCCTCAGCCTTAGGTAATCCAACCACGAGTCCATCGGCACACTAGCTCGATCTAAGTACCTCTTTACTTCCCGCGACATCCAAAGTAAGTCCCTCAACCACACCAGCCAAAAAGGCTACCCAACCACAACGACACATCCGCCTCACGCACAAAATCCAACCATAGAGGGGAAGATAACCCTCAAGCAACCCAAGTACACCAAAACCTCCGGGCCTGGCTTCCCACAAAAACCGTCCTCGCGGCATAGTCAACCGCCGCGAAAAGAAGAAAACCGAGCCAGCCCAACCTGTCCTAATTACCAAACCCAGTCCCGCCACCAAGTTAAGACCATCAGGCCCACCGGTACTAATGAAGACTCGACTGCACCGGGCAGGACCAACCACACGCCCCTACGTGCCAAAGATCGGAAATATAAACCTCCCGAACACAGGGTAACCGTCCTACCCCTAACCCATGCAAAAAGTACATGCACACCCAACAAAGGACAAGGATGCTAAAGTACACAACAATGCAAGACTAAAACCAGTAAACAAAGCAAAACAAAATAATACCTGCCACCACATGGTCGGTTGCTGCAAAGTCCTCCACCTGAGCGACGTAGACCCGACCGCTCTGAGCAGGCGACCGATGATCCGCAGGGTAGGAAGATGGTGAACCGCTCGCTGGAGCATACAGCCGCTGAGCTGACAACTGCTGCTGAGGCGAAAAAGGGGCCGATGCTGATGACGGTGCCGCTGAAGTCGAAAAGGGGCACGAAGCTCGAATGTGGCCTGGCTGTCCACACTTGTAACAACGACCCCACCTCTGATCACAGGTGTGCGACAAATGGGGTCCCCCGCAGAAAATACACCTGTCTCTATCGCGAAACGTGGCTGTCCCGACTGATGCTGTCTCTGTGCCTGATGCTGAGACTCCGGCTGCTGCCGCGATGACCTCTGGGGTCCACTAGGCTCTCGCGGCTCCGCACGCCACGGCTAGATGACTGAGGCCGCGGTGGTCTCCATGAACTAGCCTGTCCCTCGTCCTCTGGTGCTGGTCGCTTCCTGTCGGAACTCTGCGCGACCGCGGCCCTCCGTCTAGCCACCTCCTGATCACCTCTCTCCACCCACTGTGCATGCTCTGCGGCTGCCTCCAAGGTCTGAAATCTCTGAGCATGCACGAGTGTGTAAGTCTCTAGACGAAGGCCTGCCTCAAACAACTCTACCTGGTGCGGACCGTCACGGGCGACGAAAGGAACACAGTTCAGCAACTCCATGAACTCCTGGAAATAGGCATGAGCCGACCGATCGCCCTGCTGCAGATTCTTCAAGTCATCCTCCAACTTCTTCTTCACACTGGTAGAAAAATAGGTGTCCAACACCATCCGTTTGAACTCCTCCCAAGGCAACTGCCGAGTGATCCGAAACTCCAGTGGCTCTACCCGCTGCCACCAAAAATCTGCATCTCCATCCAGACAGTGCACCGCCATGTGCACTCGATACTTCGGGTCGACGAAGAAGTCCCGAAAAAGCTTCTCCATCGCAGAAAGCCATCTCCCAACATCCCGGGGCTGAGCATCCCGTCCCGAAAATCTAGGTGGTCCCGCTTGACAAACGCAGCGAGTTTGTCAGCAAAATCCCGCTCCTCCTCCGCAGTCAAAGGCTGAAATGCCGCAGGAGCCCCGCTACTCGAAGATGGCGCTGACGGCACAAAAGGTGCAACAAGAGGCACAGGGACCTCAGGAACAGCCGGGGGTGGTGCCTCCCTCTGAGCAAGCAGCTGCTCAATCCTCTGCTCCTGGCGGCGCTGACCCTCCGCCAACTGGGCCACCAAGGCCCTCAACTCAGAAGCCCGGGTGGTGCAGGCTGCTCTGGCTCAACAGGGGGCGAAGGGACACCCCGAGTGGGAATCCGACGTCGAGGAGGCATCCTGTCACAAGAAACCAAAGCATCAGTAACAAAACCCCACACGACCCAATCTAGCGAAAGTCAAAGACATCCCCCTATTTCTGTAACCTTATGTTGTCTGCAGCCAACATAATGGTTCCACAGAAATAGACTATGTCGATCCCTCTTCACTCACAGGAAGAGTTAACAATAAAAAAATCACCGACTTTCGCAACAAGTCACGCCACTCACGCCCTATAATCCTAGGGTCTGTCCAAAAGCCTAGGGTTTCCTAAGTCCCAACTGACCTATCCCTAAGCTCTGATACCACTTAATCTGTCACGCCCCGGGTGTAAACCAGAACCCGGGCCCGCCAACAGATCCGCCGTGCACACAGAATTTTCCATGTACACGAAGCGCTGGTAACCTGCTCAGATAAGAAATAGCAATAAAAGAGCAAATAATAATCAGAGCTAAATTAAAACTACTGTATCTCAGACAGATGCTGGAAGTAAAAGGGTACAACAGTAAAATAAGATACAGATGTCTCTCCCAGCTCACTACTATAATACAAACAGCTGGCAGAAGCCAGACCCCAAAAGTAAAAGTACAACAGTCTGAGATAAGATGCATGAAAGGTACAAGTCTAGCTAACTCACTGTCGGGTCCACTGTCTAGCTACTCAGCCGTCCTCTCTCCTCGATCCGCCGCTGTAAGCCCAGCAGCACCCGCAGAAGGCTCTGCAAAACAAAGGAGAAGAAAAGAGAAAGAAGAATGGGGGTGAGAACTACCATAAACAGTAGCCTCCCCTAGTGGGTAAAACCTCAAACTCAGACATACCCACTAGGTCTACCAGAGGCAAAAAGGGAAAAGAAGAGTGGTAAGAAAATAATGACTGCTGAAGAAATGAAACTACCACTACTATGCCCCTAGAATACAGTCCTAGACTGAAATGACCGTAAGAAACAATAACCAACCGTCCCAGATTAACGACCTATCTGTACCGCCCTCATCATCGGGCAAGTAAGCCGCGCCGATGTGATAGCAAAGCTCCTGCCGCCGCCCTCATCATCGGGCAAATAAGCCGCGCCGATGTGATAGCAAAACCGTCAATAACTGTCCGACCCCGGCCTCCGGAGGGGAACTCGAGGGGAGCGACCCACTCGAGGAAAGCACTACCGGGCAATAACCGCGCCGGTAAGATCCATATCAAAACACTACCGGGCAATAACCGCGCCGGTAAGATAAGTACCAAAAGCAGGAATAGATCACAACTGCAAAGCCCCAGTGGAACACACCCTCCACTAAAAGAAACACAGATCCCCCAATCTGATGCACAATGAACATCCGGTCGATCGCCCCAAAATCCGCGATCGCCGCAATACCCACAATCACAATCATGTCCCACATCCGACATCCGGTCAACCGCCTACTGTCCGCGGTAGCCGCTATAATCCCGCAACCCATAATCAAACACAACCTGTCACTAACCCTCAGGTCCTCGCTACACTATCCCAAACCCCTGCTCGAACCCGAGCAACCAGACTCAAAGGTCTAAATAAGAAGGAGAAAAGAAATCAAACATGGTTTCTCCTAAGTCAATTCCAGCATGATAGTGTAGCGAAAAAAGGTGGCCTATCTAGGTGTCCAAACAAGCATGCAAGTGTTCTCAAAGGAAATAAAGGAAAAAGGCGTTCAACAGTGGTTCCACATGTGTAACAATTAATAATTCCGCATAGATAAAACCATCATGCTAAAACATTATCCAACCACACATGTCATAATCCATTTTCCATGATAAAGCATCATTGTCCACCTACGCATGTCATAAAATCCTCAAATAGTACCAACCACTAACAGGAAAATATTACAGGTTTTCCAGATGATAGGCTCGTAATTACTTTAGTTAAACATGCATGTCTACTAAATGAGCATTCAACATGTCCAATAGAGAAGATCTCTCTAATATTCCTAGTGGGTATATCAGAAAAGAGGAGTAAAGCAACGAGGTAAAACAACCACCCACCTGAAGTGCAACTGTCCAAAGTCGTACAGCAGAAAATACCAAAACTCCAAATCCTCGCTCCCACAATTTTAGCACACCCGCAACATTCCTGGTACATCAAGAAATCACTAATTACACTAGGCTCCCAAATTCAGCACTTAATCACATACAACCTCGAATTCAGAACTGCTTAATTATCACCTGCAGAAATTGCCCAGAAAATTCCAATAAAAATATCACGGCGATCCTTGCGTCGATAGCTTCGCAACGGTACCTTGCACGCCCAAATCCGAGTTCGGTAAGTCAAGATAAAAATTCGGCAAGAGGGCACTCTCATACAATAATCTGGATTAAGGGCTGATTACTGTTCACAGAGAAAACAGTAATTCTTCACCTCGAAAGAAAATTCACAAAAATCCAATAAAAATACGAGCGCGTTCCTTGCGATCCGTAGATGAAAAAGTTGTATAAGCTCGTTTCCGTCGGACGCTCGTGCGCAAAGATATGGCCGAAATACTCCGCTGCTGTCAAGTAAATCCACACAGAAAGAGGGGTCACTGTTGCCTCGGGATCCGTGCCAAAACCTCGAAACGGGAAAGCGCGACCAAAACGAAAGATGAAGTCCTACCTCTTAGGAGTCTACTGGTGCAAGAATCACAGGAAAATGATGTCGGGGTAGCCCAGGGGAGCAAAAATACGATCGCTGCGCCGAAGAAGAACACTAGGAAGCAACGTCGCGCCGCACCGTAAAATGGGGAACCTCGGGATTCGTGCCTCCAAAACTCTTGAAACTTGGCAGGGAGATCAAGGACTTAGAGATGAAAAACTTTGCTTGAAAGGTGCTTGGGCTGAAGAGGCTCGGTTTGGGAGAAAAAAGGGAAAGAGGAGGCTCGGATTGGGGTTTATATAGGCTGAAATGAAAAATCAATTAATTCACCTCCATGTCCCCACTTTCGGGCGCACCTGAATTCGGGCTGCTACAGTAAAGGGCCGGCCCGTTACTGTTCACGCCCGAAATCTCCTGGGCCGGCCACGTAGCCCAGCCCAACAGGCCCGCGGACCCCGCTGCACCCGGCGCACCTGCGAAGCCAACGGGGCGCGCCACGTGGCCGACCGACCGGCCGTGCACCGCGCACGGCGCGCCGTGCACCGCGCACGTCGCCGGCTGACCCGGGGCGTACGGCACCTGCCCCGGTCACCTGCCCCACCAGCCGCGTGGACCGCGGTGCACAAAGAACCCCGCAATCCCGAGCCGCCAAGTGGGC
>JAQOTM010000525.1:90772-154206 GCA_029168755.2 Tillandsia fasciculata | reverse complement strand
GGTTGGGTTATAAGTAATTGGATCTAAATAGGGGAAAAAACACCTAGAGGGGGGTGAATAGGTGTAAACAATAAACACTCAAAAAATCATTGCGCAAATAAACCCAATGCGGAAAAATAAAAGAACACGCAAGATTTTTACGTGGAAAAACTCCAAACCGGAGTAAAAAACCACGGGACCGATAACACGGCGAAATCCACTAGAATTAACACACGTACAAGGTGATATACGTACTCACAGACGACTCAACCTTTTACCATACGCTCCTAGTAGATCTTCCCGCTCGCTCCACGACGCTTCTCGAATCCACGATCCGCGCCCAACGCTGAATCCACAGCGTCCAACGTCGAGTCCACGACGTCCAACCGAATCCACGGTCTTCACCCAATGGCACGCTTCGAATCCACGAACGTACCTCGCTCCGAATCCACGAGAGCGGTTGCACCTTGAATCCACAAGGCCACGCGAGTCCACGCGCCGATTTTGGGGTAAATCGTTGTTTGTTTGGGTGGTGATGATCCGCCGAATACTTAGATTAAAGATAGATCGGAAATACCATCTAAGTATTCATTGATTTGATTCTACTCAAAATGTGAGTATGGAAAACCTAGAATCAAATCAATCAATATAGATGAAGAAACATAGAATAAATCTATTGATTTCCTTTCTTCTCTATATATGTGGATTTTTCTTTTCGGCTATTTTCTTCTGTATTGCGGATGCCCTAGAAATGAATACAGGGCCTATTTATAGGTTAGAAACCATTGGAAGAAGATAGGATCAAAAACAGCCTTTTCTGGAAATTTTACCGACGGCGATCCGGATTGGAATTGGCGATCCGGATTGCAGAAGCAAGAAAGACGATTTCCAGAAAATGCCTGTTCGGGATCCGGATCGTAGTCCGATCCGGATCGTTCATACAGTTTTACCAGAACATCATGTTCGGGATCCGGATTGCAAATCCTGATCCGGATCGAGGAAGCAACAGGTAAAACTAGTGTTCGGGATCCGGATCAGAGATGCTGCGATCCGGATTGAACCAGTGTATGAACAAACACCCTTCGGGATCCGGATTGCAAGCCCGATCCGGATCCTGAACATGTCCCATGTCCAGTTTTTGATGTTTAAGCAATTAAAACCTCTTCCAGGTGTTTCTACACTATAAGAAGTATTCGGATCATCAAAATCTTTAGTTAAACGTACCTGATCCTTTTGAATTCTTCTTTCTTGAGATTGAGGTATACGATCCAAAGTTTCTTCATCTTCAATCTTCAAGACTTAATACATTCACGAAATACGCCAACTCAAATTCCGTAACAATCTCCCCCTTTGGCGGTTTCGTGACAAAACACAAATCCACAAAAGAAAATTCAAAAAGATATTTTTGTTGCTATCACCATACAACAAAAATTTACAAAAGAGATCCAGAAATTAAAAACATGAGATAAACTCCTAAGACAGACTCTAGACTTAGACATCTGTAATCTCTGCACACAGAAATCATTCTTGACAAAAAAATCGTTAGATACCTCAAGAATTGAAACATACAAAACCAAATACAGAGATAGAGTTTATTCTCATCATGACATTTGAAAAATTCAGATATGTAAGAGAATCATAGTTAAAACCAACATATCTTCTAAGCAGTCGAAAACCAAATGTCAAAGTATGTTAGTCCAACATCAACTTGTTAGTCATATTACATGCCCAAATAGTTAGTCGAATAGTTAGTATAGAGGCATGTCACAAATCAACAAAAAACCAAAGTTGAGTTGAAGATACTTACCTTGATATTCACAAATTCAGTTCACATCATTCATTGTTTCATTGTTCAAGTTCTCTCTAACTCTCTCCCCCTTTTTGTCACAAAACAAAGCCAAAACGTAGCAAGAGCTACAATATGTAAGGAGAGTTAAAAAAAAGTTCTATCAATATGCACAACCTGAGAACTAAACTAAAAGTTAGAACAAAAACTAAGTCCTAAAAAAAACTAAGAACTGCAAGGTCTGCAAGAGAGTAAAGCCATAAAAATGAACAGAAGGTCCTGCTCAGTCTGATGAATCTGAACTGGTACAGCTCAGCTTGTTCAAAATCCCCTTAACAGTTTCGAAATGTTTGAATACTTTTTCTTGATCTTCTTGTGCTGAGAGGAAAGTTGCTGAAGTTCTGTCGACATTCTTTCTTGTGCAGCAAAAGTTTTCGCTGTTCCTGACGAAGCTGTTCCAATTCATCTGTGTCTGTAGTCCCTTTCTTCGAGTGTGATGGGTGCTGTGTAGATGCAGATGGTGCATTCATTCCCGTAACCCATGGAGATTCAGTTTGAAGAATTCCAGAAAGTGAGCGTGCTCTGGTGAGAGGCCCACTATGCTGACTCGCACTTCTTTGGACATTTTTCCTTCTCGTATACTGTCTGGTTGTTGAGGCAGATTTCATTAGTCTTTTTCCTTTGGTAAATTTCCTGTCCTCCTCATCAATTTTTCGTTGAACATCTTTGAAGAATTCGTCCCATTCTTCTTCATCATAGTCTGAGCTGTCTTCCTCTGTGTCCTTCGTCTTGATTTGAGTTGAATCATCCTGTTCCGTTTTAACAGATATACTCGTGTGCACCATTGTGACTAACAACAGAAAGAACCAAGAGAGCCATTGATCTAGTGCTTTGAGTTTAAGAAAGTGTCCTGTGAAAACCAACTCAAGAACACATGAAAAATCGTCAATTTTGAAAAATTTGAAAAATTGTACCTAGACAATCATAATCATGTAGAGAAGCCAAGAATCAAATTAGTTTTCCAAAAAGAATTTTAAAAATAGATCAATTCCATGATTTTCAAAAATTCCTCTTTTATGCCCTAAAACAGAATTTTTAGAAATCGAAGCCTAAAAACTCGTTTATCTTGAGAAAACCCAGCATAAAAGCAAAACTAATTGACCCAGAGTTCTTATTTCAAAAGAAATTTGATCAAAAACCATTCACAAACGAAAAAATCCAAGATTTCAACTCACGTTTGATGAAAAACCATAAAAACTGTGAAAAACCGAGTTTTGATCAATAAAACTTACTTGAATCCGAAGAACTTTGAGTTTGGAAGCTCCAAAATGCAAGAAATCTAGAGAGAGAAGCTCTAGAGACTTGAGAACAAAAGATTAGGGTAAAAGAAATCAAATCCTCTTTGTTCTTATAAAAACCCTAGCCGTGATCCGGATCGGATCGAGAATGTGATCCGGATCGGCTACCCGCAGGAAGAATCCTGCGTTCGGGATCCGGATCACTTACCCCGATCCGGATCGGCTTCAACTTTTTCTCCAGAAAAATTCAGAAAAATTCCATAAAATCCAGAAAAAGTATGTAAGCACTTTACCATGTCAACTTTAAACAAAAGACATCGTTTCATACAACAAGAAATAGATTATGCAAAATCTATCAAAAATACCCAAAAATGAAACGAAAATTTACGAAAGTTAAAACACTTAAAGTTGAACAACTTCAATTACATCTATCCTGATCTTATGTGTAATGCCTTTATCAAATCATCAATTTTGGTAAAGAAAATGAAATACCAAGATCAATAGATGTTTGAAATCCCAGATAAGTTAGATAATATATCTAGACAATCTGTTGAAGGAGTGGCTCTTTGAGCATCTTTTACTAAAAATCCCACCTTATACCAACCATGAAATACGACTGAGTCAAGTATTTCAATATGAATTTCATCAACAATTTTCAAAACAAAAATTTGCTTTTCATTCATGGAGTATCTTTTTTTTCTTTCATTTTCTCCATGTGGTGGTAGTTTTCACACTCCTCATTGGGATGTAACTCTTTCCACATCTTTTGAGCATTTTACATTTCATTGACTCCCCCTCAATTGGCTATCAATTATTTAATATATAAGGTATTCAACCAAACCATTGATCTCGAATTCATACTCGACTAAGCAATCAAATATGATAATGACTATACCAAGAGATCATTGAGAGAGAAATTGACTTTGATCACTTAAAAGATGGTTTAATTAACGTAAATGATCATTGCAACATTGAAATATTATGACATCAAAAGCATAATAAATTTCTAAATGCATAAAAGGATGCAATTAAAGTCAATTATGATTTATGCTCAATTAATGTCCTATGTACAAAACATAGATAAAGAACAAAACAAAAACAAAAACAAAACCTAACCTAAGCAAAGGTTTCAAAAGAGTTTATTTCAAGGAAAGCATGCCAATTGCTTTACGCAAGTGAATAAAACGTTTTTGATCCAAAGGTTTTGTTAAGATATCAGCTAATTGATCCTCAGTTGAAATATATGACAGTTGAAGAATGTTTGATTCAACTAGCTCTCTAAGAAAATGATATCTAAGTTCAATATGTTTTGTTCTAGAGTGCAACACAGGGTTTTTAGAAATGTTAATAGCACTAGTGTTGTCACATAAAATGGTTACCGAAGATGTTGAAATCCGGAAATCGCTCAACACGCTTTTCATCCAAATCAATTGGGTTGAACAACTTCCTGCAGAAATGTACTCCGCTTCGGCAGTCGAGAGTGCTATGCAGTTCTGCTTTTTACTGTGCCATGCAACAAGGCAATGGCCAAGATAGAAGCATGCACCACTCGTGCTTTTCCGGTCATCCACTGATCCAGCCCAATCGGCATCTGAGTATCCAACAATATCCAAAGTCGTTCCCATAGGATACCAAATTCCGAAATTGATTGTACCTTTGATATATCGGATGATCCGTTTCACCGCTTTCAGGTGAACCTCCTTCGGTGCTGATTGATATCTCGCACAAATCCCAACACTGAAGGATATATCCGGGCGACTAGCCGTGAGATATAGTAGACTTCCAATCATACTGCGATACAGTTTCTCGTCTACATTCTCACTATGTGATTCACTTCCAAGTCCCTTATGGCTAGTTCCCATTGGAGTCGGAAAATCCTTAGAATTTTCAAGATCAAACTTTTTGACCAACTCCAGTGCATACTTGGATTGACACAAGTGAATTCCTTCATCGTTTTGTTTAACTTGTAATCCAAGAAAATAAGTCAATTCGCCCATCATGGACATCTCAAATTCGCTTTCCATGGTCTCCGCGAATTTAGAAGCATCATTATCTCTTGTTGCTCCAAAAACAATGTCATCGACATAGATTTGAGCAACTATGAAATTGTTTTGATAATGCTTCACAAAGAGAGTCCTGTCAGCTCCCCCTCGAGTGTAGCCCTTTTCCAAAAGGTGCTTTGTCAACCTTTCGTACCATGCTCGCGGTGCTTGTTTCAGACCGTAAAGAGCCTTTTTCAGACGAAAAACATGGTTAGGTAGTTTATGATCCACAAAACCTTTCGGTTGAGCCACATAAACTTCCTCATTTAAAAACCCATTTAAAAAGGCGCTCTTAACGTCCATTTGAAATAATTTGATTTTAAAATGACAAGCAATCGCAAACAATATACGAATGGACTCGAGTCTAGCTACAGGGGCGAAAGTTTCATCAAAGTCTATACCTTCTACTTGAGAGTAGCCTTGAGCAACTAACCTTGCTTTGTTCCTGATGATAGTACCTTCTTCATTTTTCTTGTTCTTGAAGATCCATTTGGTACCTATCACATTGTGTTGCTTCGGAGGCTTCGTCAATTCCCAGACTTTGTTTCGCTCGAATTGATGGAGCTCTTCCTGCATTGCTTTAATCCAGTAGTCATCTTGGAGAGCTTCATCAACATTCCTTGGTTCGATTTGAGATACATAGCATGCAAATCCGCAAACCAATTGTCTCCGTGTTCTAACTCCTTCTTGTGGATCTCCAATGATGTTCGATTCAGGGTGATCCTTGGAGATGCGTAACGTTTGAGGTAGAGGAGTAGACGGAGGTACACGAGATGATTCCTGCACATCAGATAAGCTTGAAGAACCGTTAGATGCATCATTATTATCGAAAGAATTGTTAGAAGAAGATGCATTAGCAGGTGTATCATCATCAAGAGAGATATCGAGGGTAGATTTTTCAGATTCAAAGTGAAAAGCTTCATCTACCTTAACATTTATCGATTCTACGATCGTCTTAGATTCTAAGTTAAAAACTCGATATGCTCTGCTGTTTGTAGAATAACCTAAGAAAATCCCTTCGTCACTTCGAGAGTCAAATTTTCCAAGATTCTCACGATCACGTAAAATAAAACACCGACTCCCAAAGATACGAAAATATTTGATGTTAGGTTTTCTACAAAACCAAAGTTCATATGGTGTATTCAATGTCCCCGGGCGCAAATACACGCGATTAATAACATAAACAGCAGTGTTCACCGCTTCAGCCCAAAAATAAAAAGGTAAGTTCCGGCTGTGAAGCATAACACGTGCCATTTCCTGTACGACCCTGTTTTTGCGCTCGACTACACCATTTTGTTGAGGTGTGTAAGGTGCAGAGAATTCATGTTTAATGCCATTAGAAGTGCAAAAATCAATGAATTTGGAATTTATGAATTCCCCACCTCTATCACTCCTAACTCGAGTAATCCTATCATTCTTTTCAATCATAATACGATTGCAGATTTCGAGAAAAGAATCAAAGGTATCAGCTTTTTCTTTTAAAAATGCTACCCAAGTATATCTAGAAAATCATCAACCAATAAGAAAATATACCATTTACCTCCCAGAGATGGTTGACGAGTTGGCCCCATTAAGTCCATATGCAAAAGTTCCAAAGGCCGTTTTGTACCTATGTGGTTCAAGTTCTTGTGTGCAGTCCTAGACTGTTTTCCCTTTTGGCAACCGCCACACACAAGGTTTTGTTCAAAAGAAAGTTTCGGAACCCCCTTGACCACATCTTTGTTCGAAATTCTAGCAAGTTCCTTAAAGTTTATGTGACCTAGCCTTTCATGCCAAAGTGTTTCATTTTTCAAAGATGCTAGGTTACATTTTTCAGAAATCTTAGAGGAACTACATAACAATTGTTTTCTGATCTAACCCCCTTTAAAAAGAAAGCATGGTTCATGTCAGTTACAGTGCATTTATCAGATGAAAAATTAACTGAATAACCACTATCACAAAGTTGACTTATGCTTATGAGGTTAGTCTTAAGGCCATGAACAAATAACACATTATCTAGAACCGGGCCATCTGGAATAGCTACCGTTCCCTTTCCAACAATTTTGGAAGACCGACCATCTCCGAAAACAACAAGTCCTCCGGAGTTTTTCTCAAATGTTTGAAAACAGTTTTTATCACCGGTCATATGACGGGAACACCCGCTATCCAGGTACCAAGACGAACTATCATATGCATGCAAGGAAACATTGGTAGCAAGACAGGGAAAATTTCACCTTTGCGCACCCAAACCTTTTTGGAGTGCGTCGGTAATGATCGTGAAGTTGATCTCCTAGGTGAGAGCGTCTTGCTTGAAGAATTGCTGCTCCTTGATGATGTCGTCTTGAGCGGTGTACTACCAAGGCTCTTTTCCTTCAATTGAATTGCAGTTGATTTTCGAGGAATAGCCTTTTTGGTAGTCATTGCAAGAGGTGCTTGAGGTGTGCGTTTGGCTTCCGTCTTGCAATTTCTCCTTATGTGCCCTGAAATGCCACAACGAAAACATACCTTAGGTCTTGTCGATCCGAGGAGGATGTAGTAGGCTTGTTGTCGTTGCTTGTCGTGAATTCCGGTGTCGGAGGAGGAGATACCGACTGAGGCACAAATACTGTCCCACTCGAACTTGGAATGTCTCCAGTTTGAGTGTATCCGAGGCCGAACTTATTTCTTTGACCAAGACCAAGAAGTCTGTCCAACTTACTCCTTCCAGAAGAAAATCTCTTTAAGTCATCCTTCAGTTGGCGTATGGTCTCCGTCATTTCCAATTTTTCCTGTCGAGCCTCGCCGTTGAGCTTCAAGAAGTAATTCGCTTTGTTCACCATATCCATATAATTCTTCTCGAGTTGCTCATTGGACTCTTGAAGGGAAACATTTGTTTTAATCAGATTATCCCTTTCCACTTCAAGATCGGTTGAGAGAGAGGTTACCCTTTTTACTTCTTCTTCGAGATCCTGCAATCTCCCTTTCAACCCCTTGTTTTGCTTAGCCAGTTTCTTTGAATCCCTCAAAAGCTTATGGTAGGCTAGAGCAAAATCTTCACCTTCCGAATCATCTGATTCATCGTCCGTTGCAATCTTTTCAACAGTGGAGTTGGACAGTGAATCGGATGTACTTGCCATTAAGCACATGAAGGGTGAAGATGTAGTGGACGCGTGGAAAGCTGTCGCGTTGTCTTCTTCATCACTTGAGGATGACTCATTTGACGTGGAGTTGTCATCCCAAGTAACGACTTGCATCGCTTTCTTCTTTGCCGGATTCTTGTTGGGACACTCCGTTGAATGTGGCCGTAGCCTCGACATTTGAAGCACTGAACTTGTCCCTCAGAACTTTTCTTATCCTTTGAGAAGTTCTCTTGCTTTCTTGACTTGTAGCTTGAGAACCCTTGCCTTTCTTCGACTTTCCGAAGGATGGAGTTTTGCTTGAATTTCCCCTTCGAAAGTTGCGGCGAAACTTCCTTGTCAAGAGAGCGAGCTGCTTCTCAAAGTCCTCCATAGAAAGGTTCTCGTCGTCGTCCGAGGAGGATGAATCCGCGTCTTCTTCTTTAGTTGATTTCAATGCGTAACCTGAAGACTTAGAAGAGGATGCCTTTCCAGAAGAATAGTTAGTAGGAAATGTCATTTCATAAGTTTGTAAAGCACCTACTAATTCTTCTACACGCATTTCGTCCGGGTGTTTAATTGTTTCAATGGCTGCGACCTTCGGGCGAAATCGTTCAGGAAGAGTTCTTAGAATTTTTCTTACAACTTTAAATTCTGGAATCTTCTCTCCCAAGTTAGCACATGAGTTTACGATGTCTTGCAATCGTGTGTAATAGTCAGTGAAAGATTCATTCTCTGCCATAGAGATAGAGTCAAACTTGCTCGTAAGCATTTGCAGTTTCTGAATCTTCACTAGGTTAGTTCCCTCATGCGTAACTTGAAGAACATCCCAGATTTCTTTCGCAGTCTCACATGCCGAGACGCGAGAGAACTCAGTTTGTGACAAAGCATTAAATAGAGCATTAATTCCTTTGCCATTGTAAGAAGATAATCTATCTCTTCCTTGGTCCATTTCGACCTAGGTTTTAAGGTGCGAACATCATCTAAAATTTCAGTTGGATTAGACCATCCTAATTCAATTGATTGCCACACCCTTTCGTCGATGGAAATTAAAAAGGCTTTCATCCGTACTTTCCAGTACGCATAATTTGTTCCATCAAAGAAAGGGGGTCGATTGATGTTTCCACCTTCAACCATTGTTTACAACCCTATTCCCGCTCTGATACCACTTGTTGGGTTATAAGTAATATGGATCTAAATAGGGGAAAAAACACCTAGAGGGGGGTGAATAGGTGTAAACAATAAACACTCAAAAAATCATTGCGCAATAAACCCAATGCGGAAAAATAAAAGAACACGCAAGATTTTTACGTGGAAAAACTCCAAACCGGAGTAAAAAACCACGGGACCGATAACACGGCGAAATCCACTAGAATTAACACACGTACAAGGTGATATAACGTACTCACAGACGACTCAACCTTTTACCATACGCTCCTAGTAGATCTTCCCGCTCGCTCCACGACGCTTCTCGAATCCACGATCCGCGCCCAACGCTGAATCCACAGCGTCCAACGTCGAGTCCACGACGTCCAACCGAATCCACGGTCTTCACCCAATGGCACGCTTCGAATCCACGAACGTACCTCGCTCCGAATCCACGAGAGCGGTTGCACCTTGAATCCACAAGGCCACGCGAGTCCACGCGCCGATTTTGGGGTAAATCGTTGTTTGTTTGGGTGGTGATGATCCGCCGAATACTTAGATTAAAGATAGATCGGAAATACCATCTAAGTATTCATTGATTTGATTCTACTCAAAATGTGAGTATGGAAAACCTAGAATCAAATCAATCAATATAGATGAAGAAACATAGAATAAATCTATTGATTTCCTCTTCTCTATATATGTGGATTTTTTCTTTTCGGCTATTTTCTTCTGTAATAGCGGATGCCCTAGAAATGAATATAGGGCCTATTTATAGGTTAGAAACCATTGGAAGAAGATAGGATCAAAAACAGCCTTTTCTGGAAATTTTACCGACGGCGATCCGGATTGGAATTGACGATCCGGATTGCAGAAGCAAGAAAGACGATTTCCAGAAAATGCCTGTTCGGGATCCGGATCACAAAGTCCGATCCGGATCGTTCATACAGTTTTACCAGAACATCAATGTTCGGGATCCGGATTGCAATTCCTGATCCGGATCGAGGAAGCACACAGGTAAAACTAGTGTTCGGGATCCGGATCAGAGGATGCTGCGATCCGGATTGAACCAGTGTATGAACGAACACCCTTCGGGATCCGGATTGCGAGTCCGATCCGGATCCTGAACATGTCCCATGTCCAGTTTTTGATGTTTATGCAATTAAAACCTCTTCCAGGTGTTTCTACACTATAAGAAGTATTCGGATCATCAAAAATCTTTAGTTAAACGTACCTGATCCTTTTGAATTCTTCTTTCTTGAGATTGAGGTATATGATCCAAAGTTTCTTCATCTTCAATCTTCAAGACTTAATACATTCACGAAATACGCCAACTCAAATTCCGTAACAGCGGGGTCTTCGCCGGAGTCGCACGGGAGCGAAAACGGAGAAGAAATCACGAAACGGGAGCGAAAACGGAGAAAAAAATGCGAAATTAGGGTTTACTGTGCCTTTCCGTACAGGGCGGTCCACGGCCCGGGGCGTGCACCCGGCGCACGCCCGTGGTTCGGAAGCCACGGACCCGGTGCACGCAACCGTGCACCGGCCTGCGCGGTGCACGCTCTAGGCGTGCACCCGGCGCACGCCTCCGCACCCGAAAGCGTGAACCCGGTGCACGCTTTGAGCGTGCACCGGCCCGGCCCAAACCGCGCGGTGCACGCTTCCTGCGTGCACCCGGCGCATGCCGCGCGGCCGCCGACGCCGTAAGCCCGGTCCACGCTTGCCCCTGTGCACCACCCGACAGCCCAAAGTTCGGTAGCTCCGTTTTGGCCCGTTTTTTCCACCGTTTTGAGCGCCGTTTTCGCCGTTGGGATCGTTATTTCCGTGGTTTTCTTGGCATGGCCACTTGAGATCTTTTTGGTCACTGTTTTATTATGTCGTGGTCCTCTAGGTGTAGTGATTTCGATTTTGGTGGGTTCATTGTTGCAGTGGTTGGGACCACTGATGTTACCTGGTTAGGGTAAGGTGTTAATTTGTACTCTTGGATATTCTATTAGGCCGCGAGGAGTTCCGATTGCTTGAGAGGGTCACGGGAGCGGTCGTATATCTTCAACCAGGTGGGTTTTTTTGCATCAAGTGCTGTAAGTGCATTGAGTGCAACATATCACTAAAGTATCTAATACTAACCGGTTTAATAAAGTAGATGAGATGTTTCTAATGTTTTAACCCTTCGCTTATTATGTACTGTTCTTTTGTTAATGATTAAGGCGACCAAGGGTCGCAAATGACTAATTCACGCCGATCTCGGCATCCCTATTTTGAATGCTGCACGTACACCGGCGGAATAGGCCCCCGCAATGGTGTACTTTTCCGGAGAAGTGGTCTGTATGACCCGTGTGCCCCACGTGTATTGATTGGGGACCACTTCACGATGGCTAAACGTGTCGCGCCACGCATCGTGAAGGGGTTAGAGCTTCAAATGTCCCGTGGGGAGGTCGTCGACCTACCCTGACGTGACGGTGTGAAACTAAAATAAATAACATGATCAAATTCAATTCAGGGCGTCGGATAGCGAAGGTTCCGGTGCGGTGTATTTCTTTCTAAACTCTTGTTTATTATTATTTAAGCATCTACTTTATTTGTCACTGACTTTACCCACTCCGTGACAGGTCCAACTAAGTAAGTACAGCGGGACGGTGGTGAGGCATCGCGGACCTTAGGTTTGGCCGTACGAGGCCTTTTTGGTTAAACTCTTATTTGGTTATCTCTCTTTTCCCTTTTTGTTATTTTGTGTGGATATGTGGATCATGCTGGATATGTGGACATGTAACTGATTGTTTGGTTGTGGTTATGTTTTATATTAGTTGTGCGGCGGTTTTACGATGTAAAAGGATTTCGAAAACGCTTTTCAAAAAATAGGGTGTCGTGTGGACACCACTTTGAAAACCCTGGGAATTTATCCTTTCAAAACAATATAGCCGCCTAAATGTGAATGTTAGATGTTTTAAAGACTTGGGTGTCGAGTGGACACCGTTTGCAAACTCATAGGGTTTTTCCTAATGCTGTTGAATGATGATACATGTTGTACTTAGTCAATGCGACTGTGTGATCAATGCCGTGTAATGTTATTATTGTAAATGTAGTCGAGACGCCGTGCATGTACAAAGGAGACTCTGTCCGTTTGCAGAGTGAATTTGTATGTGTGGCGGGTCTGGCACGCACCGGTAGGCGGGGTCGTTGACCATCTGATTTTTCAAAAAGAAAAAAAAAATAAAATAAAACACGTTTTTCCGCTTATCCTGAGACCTCCGGGGCGTGACAGATTTTATGGTATCAGAGAGAAAAACGGCTTTGACCACAACAGTCGGTGTCCAGTAACCGCAGTGCATGATCCTACCACCAAAATTTGAATATGAGATAACCAGGTCGTAGGTGTCTTAGAACGTGAGTGCGCGGGGATAAAAAGGGTTGTAGCCTCAGTGTTTTTGTAGGTCAAGTATTAGGCCAGGAACCTTAGGGTTAATGCGATTTCTTTGTATACAGCAGTATAATGGCCCGAAATGGGTTAGCAACGGAGAACGCAGGGGCAGAAAGTACAGTGCCAACAGCGGCGGAGTATCAGCTCCTCCGGCAACAACTACGGGAGATGGCCGGGCAGTTAGCAACCTTTATGGAACAAGTGCGTCCGTTGACGCAAGTGTCGACTACACCAGTGGAGGTCACCCGGCTCCTCTGCCCGTACCAGCCGCGCCAGTGACGGGACCGCCGGTGGCGGACAACGAGACTATGGTCGCCCCTCCTCCGACCACGGTAACCGGGGCACCGTCGGTTCAGGCAACAACACCTTCAGAAGCACCAACACCAGTAACAGCGGGACTTCTGCCAGGGGTCACTGTTGGAGACCCCTTGAGGGAGACCGTGGTGGCGCCTACCCCTAGAATGTCCACCGATGCCGCGGGGAAAGCCCCTATCCAGCAAACCAAATGGGATAGGGCGACGGCGAACTTGGCAAATTTCAAGAGGTACAACCCTCCCGTGTTTGAGGGAGAGACGACCGACCTTTGGGTCGTGGAAAAATGGGTAGACACCATGGAAAGGCTCTTCGAAGACCTACTGATAGAGGAGCAGGAGTGGGTCCCCTTGGCGGTCAACTTTCTCGAGGGAAACGCCCGCATGTGGTGGAAGGCGGTGTGCTCGGACCCCTCGGAGGGCACCGTCCTCCCATCTTGGTCCTCGTTCCGAGAAAAATTATTTGGGGCATTCTTATCCGACAGCATCAAACAGCAGATGGAAGACGACCTGGTGCACATCAAGCAAGGAAGTCAGATTGTTATGGGGTACCAACGGGCATTTGTGAGGTTGGTCAAATGCGTCCCCTCTGTCATAAGAGACGAATCTCATAAGGCCCGTCTTTTTATGGATGGTTTACGGAGTGACGTCTTCAAGGTGGTGCAAGCGGCGGATTTGCACACCTTCCAGGAGGTGGTCGATAGGGCCACCGTGGTGGAGCGCGGATTTATGTTTTCACAAGCCCGACGGGAGAGCTCGAAATACAGCGGGGATAAGAAACGAACCCGGCCTTATTTCGGGAAGGAGCATACCAAGGGGAGCCGGCCTCCTAAACGCCCGAGATCACAACAAGGAGCCAAGAATGTGCCGACGGGAGGACGAAGGCCGGTGTACAAGCCTTGCATCATTTGCGATGGATTACACTCAGTGATTGAATGTCCCCAGAAGCGAGACCACTATTTTTGATGCGGCAAACCGGGGCACTTACGTTTCACCTGCCCTTGAACACGGGGACATCATCCGTAGCAGCATCTACACCTTCATCTCAGCAACCGGGAGGAGGGAGAGTCTATACGGTGACCCACCAGGGGACGGACCCACAGAGCACGATGTAACAGGTAATACTCAAGTTTCAAATCTTCGTGCTAGAACCTTTGTGTTAACACCTGAGCATCCCACTCTTTCACCTCGCTTCATGTTTTCAACTCTACCTTAGCTAATAGAAGAAATCCCCATCGTGGAGACAAGTTCGGTCGAATCTTTAGGCCACCCTTCGAGGCAGGCGGCCTTACTCCTTCCTGCCCAGCGAGGGTGGGGCAGGTTCTTAGGAATGGGATACTCAAGCCCATCTTAGACCAGTCGGTGATAGTCCTCTAGATAACGTTCCGGTCTACTCTCGCATAGACAAGGGATATGGGGAACACCCGCGGGTAATTCCCCAGACCCTCCGGGATCAGAAACCATATGCCAAAACTTATAAAGTGTGAGTTTTGGCACCGCGAGGTGGGCCTTTTGGGGCATATTGGTCGGCTGCTGGGATTGCGGTCGACCCGAAGAAGACAGATTCGATAACCGACTGGCCCAGGCCGACAACGGTAACTGAAATTCGAAGCTTCCTAGGTCTGGCAGGGTATTATAGACGCTTTGTGGAAGGCTTCTCTAAGATAGCTATGCCCCTCACTCGCCTGACCCGTAAAGGAGAAAAGTACGTCTGGACAGATCACTGCCAGAAGAGTCTTGAAGAACTCAAGAGCAAGTTGACGCAAGCCCCGGTGCTTGCTCTACCGGAGCCTGGCGAGGACTATGAGGTGTACTGCGATGCGTCGCAAAACGGTCTTCGAGGCGTGCTTATGCAACGGGGTAGAGTTATTGCCTATGCATCGAGGAAACTCAAGGAGTACGAGAGAAACTACTCCGTGCACGACCTGGAGCTTGCAGCAGTCGTTTTTGTCCTCAAGTTGTGGAGGCACTATTTGTATGGAACGCATTGCAACGTGTACTCAGACCATCGGAGCCTCAAGTACCTTTTCACCCAGAAGGAGCTGAATTTGCGGCAAAGGCGGTGGCTCGAATTACTAAAGGATTATGATTTAACCATCCACTACCACCCTGGGAAGGCGAACGTGGTGGCGGATGCCTTGAGCCGCAAAGGGCAGACGGTGGAATATGTAACGAACGCCCTCACCCAACAGGACCGTTTGATTACAGAATTTTCACAATTGAGACTAGAGGTAGTACCAGCAGGAACGGTCGCACGACTCATGACCCTGGTGGTCCGACCAACCCTACTGGACAGGATCCGTGAAGTGCAATCGACGGATACCCAGCTACAACTTGTGCGGGAAAGGCTACCCACAGACCAAGGAGGTGATTTCGCGACGAATGTTAACGGCACGATATGTTTTCGGGGACGAATCTGTGTGCCGGATCTACCGGAGCTTAAGGAGGAAATCCTGAGGGAAGCGCATACCGCCCCTTATGCGGCACACCCCGGGGGGACAAAGATGTACAAGGATGTCAAACAAACCTTCTGGTGGCCCAAGATGAAGGAAGATGTGACTCGATTCGTGGCACACTGCCTGGTGTGCCAACAGGTGAAGGCTGAACACTAGCGTCCAGCAGGAAAGTTGCAGCCGTTGTCCGTGCCGGAGTGGAAGTGGGAGATGATCACGATGGATTTTGTGACTGATTTTCCGAGATCATCCCAAGAGCACGACGCGATATGGATCATAGTAGACCGTTTGACGAAAATCCGCCCACATCCTGCCGAAACATACGACGTGGACACGGGAGCGGCTGGCACGAACCTACATAGATGAGATAGTGAGATTGCATGGTGTACCGACATCCATCACGTCGGACAGAGACACGCGGTTTGTGTCGAATTTTTGGCACAGTTTGCAGCGAGCAATGGGGATTAAGCTGCATTTCAGCACGGCCTTTCACCCGCAAACCGACGGACAATCAGAGCGGGTGATCCAGATCCTTGAAGACATGCTGCGGGCATGCGTGCTAGACCTGGGCGATGGATGGTCTCGTTACCTGCCACTTGTGGAATTCGCCTATAATAACAGTTACCAAGCCAGCATTAAGATGGCGCCATACGAAGCTTTGTACGGGCACCGCTGTCGGTCGCCTTTATGCTGGGATGACTTGGGAGAGCGTAAATGATTGGGACCGGAATTGGTCGATGAAACCGAGGCAAAGGTACGCCTCATCAGGCAGCGACTGCTGACCGCCCAGAGCAGACAGAAAAGTTACGCAGACCGCAGGCGACTGTTGGGTTAAAAGTAATTGGATCTAAATAGGGAAAAAAACACCTAGAGGGGGGGTGAATAGGTGTAAACAATAAACACTCAAAAATCGTTGCGCTATAAAACCCAATGCGGAAAAATAAATGAACACGCAAGATTTTTACGTGGAAAAACTCCAAACCGGAGTAAAAAACCACGGGACCGATAACACGGCGAAATCCACTAGAATTGAAACACGTATAAGGTGATATAACGTACTCACAGACGACTCAACCTCTTACCATACGCTCCTAGTAGATCTTCTCCGCTCGCTCCACGACGCTTCTCGAATCCACGATCCGCGCCCAACGCTGAGTCCACAGCGTCCAACGTCGAGTCCACGACGTCCGACCGAATCCACGGTCTTCACCCAATACTACGCTTCGAATCCACGAACGTAGTTGCACCTTGAATCCACAAGGCCACGCGAGTCCACGCGCCGATTTAGGGTAAATCGTTGTTTGTTTGGGTGGTGATGATCCGCCGAATACTTAGATTAGAAATAGATCGGAAATACCATCTAAGTATTCATTGATTTGATTCTACTCAAAATGTGAGTATGGAAAACCTAGAATCAAATCAATCAATATAGATGAAGAAACATAGAATAAATTCTATTGATTTCCTTTCTTCTCTATATGTGGATCTAGGACCGTATAAGATGATATTTGATTATGACGGCTCTATGTGGATTAACCCTAGAAAAATAACCTTAGGGTCTATTTATAGGTTAGAAACCATTGGAAGAATATACGGATCAAAAACAAACCGTTTCTGGAAAATTTACGGACGGCGATCCGGATCTAGATTAGTGCGATCCGGATCGTCGTAACAAAAATGACGATTCCAGAAATCCATGTGTGAGGACCTAGATCCCCACGAGGTGATTACTGGCTGACCAGCAGCTTCTGGAGGCCTATGTGGCGTGTCGGTGGCGTTTGTACACCAATTGGATACTTTTGATGGACTCGGTGTGTTGATTGGATCACGAGAGTAGCCAGATGGCCCCATTGAATGCTTAGAAGTGGTTTCGCGCGCAATGGATATTAAAATTGGAATCGGGGCGAAGTTTGGATAAAGGATCACCTCTCCGGATGCCTTCGGCAATTTTAGAGTTGGAATTTGGCAATCGGACTTTAGCAATGGACCCGGCGCGAAAATCGGATCAAGTGAGCTTTCCGGGGGCTTTCGGCAAATTTTCGGATGAGAATTTGGAGAATCGGACACCGTATTTGGATTCAGCGCGCGAAATCGTTGAGAATGGACTATTTACTTGCCTTTTTCGGAGCCCGGTTGACGCGCGCGTTTTTCGAGGCGTGCACGGATCTCGAGACGGCGCGGATCCCGAGGTGCGCTCGGGTGTGCTGCGCGAGGCGGGGGGAAGCGCAGACAGGCGCGTTGGGAAAACGCGCCTGACTGCGCAGGTGTCGCGGGGGGCTGCCACGTGGCATGCCCCCATTCGCGCCGGGCGGACGCGGGGAGGCACGCGTCCGCTCGGTGTCACGCGCCCGGTGTGGCGCGGTGTCACGCGCCGTGTGGCGCGTGCCGCGTGGCACAGGGGGCGCGCGCCTGCGCCTGGCGCACGCGCCCCTGTGCGGTGGACCGCCTGGCAGCGGGCCCGGTGCACCGTGGACCCGGCCCACGGGAGCCCTCCCTCCTCCCTTTTCTTCTCTTCTTCTTCCTTTTTCTCCCCGCACACCATTTCTTCGTCCCTTTCTTTTCTTCTTCTTCAACCGAGAGAGAGGGAGTGAGGGAAGAGATTTGGTGAGGGTGCGGCGGGGCGCCGTGGACCTCGCGGATCGCGCGAGATTTTTTCCAGCTGGACGGATGCGCGGCGCGACGCTCATCTTATTGTTCTCCCCTTCGTCGCGTTTCGGTGCGCGAGCTTCCCCGGCCTACTCCGACCTCCGTTTTAGGCGATTCTTGCGTCGTTGGATCCGCGACTGACAGAGCTACGATCTTGGTATTTTCTATTGCCCCTAGTTTTTCGCTTTTCGAGGTGTTTTTCCGAGTTTACTGTGACACGTTTTTCTGATGGAATTCTGGACAGCGACACCTTGCCGGATTTTTATCTCCGCAACCGAGCATCGGATGGCGACGTGCTTATACACTTTTTTCATCTACTCGACGCGAGGATTGTCACAGTATTTTTATTGGATTTTTCTGAGGCTTGCCCGAGGTATATTTTTCTCCCTTTATCTGTGCATGGAAATACAGATGTGTGGTTGTGTGTTTGTGAGCGCCCTGTATTGTGGAATTTGTAACTCGGCCTACGGGGCTCGGAATTTGGCGTGCAGGTACTCGTTTCGAAGGTATCGACGCGAGGAACGCGACAGTAATTTTGTTGGATTTTTCAGAGTCCGTTCTGCAGGTGAAATTGCACATCTTCGGGGCTGGTTTCAACAGATGGTGTATACTTGGATATTTTAGCATAAAGTGTAACTTTGGACCTTTTGTTGTACCCAGGAGGGTTCGCGAGTGTTTTTTGGAACACTGCAAGGAGCCGAGGTGGCGCGACATGTACCGTGGATACGGGTTCAGCGGATTGTGCGAGCGAGTGGCCACGCTCTTCACCGACCCCAGGTTTGCCTTGGATTGAACACTTCATGTGGGTAAGCTTAATTTAGTAACTGTATAAGGTTTTTATATCATGGTGAATGTATGTGCACATGTGGGGATATCACCCCTCTATGATCGATAACGGGCGTATTTGATGTACCACCGATATGAGCGAGAGGTAAGCAAGGAATGGCCCACTTGGGTGAGATTGGTATACCATAGTAGGAATGTTTTAGCATGCTTTACTAATTTATGCTTCACCCACTTTTATTATTTCTGAGAACAAAGCATGCGTGCATGGACATGTAGTTAGGCCATCTTTTACCGCTGCACTACTTTTGGAACTTGACTTAGGAGAAACCATGTTATCCTTTTCTCTTTCTTTGTTAGTCAGGTGGTCTGTGTTGCTCAGATTCGAGCAGGGGTTCTGGGTAGTGTAGTCAGGACTTGGTGTCTGGGACAGGTTGGACTAGTGGTGGGGCTTTGCGGCAACCGCGAATATTGGGCGGTTGACCGGACATTTATTTACGCACCAGATTGGGTATCTGATTTCTCTAGTGGACAGAGTTTCCCACTTTGATCCGAGTTATGATCCAGTCCTGCTGATTTATGATACTTGTGTTACTGAGATGCTTTTCTCGTGTGGGTCGCTCCCCACGAGTGCCACTCCGGAGTGCGCGGCTGACAGACTTCGAGTCCTTGGGACTCCTTTGCTTCGGTGTTATGCGTAGGCTGGCATACCCGTCGCGGCAGAGCAGGCAGTACCAGTTCTACTGGTGGCATTAGATTGGGCTTATTACAGACATTTGCTTTATAGTTGCACTCGTGTCAGGGGGACCGAGTGGAGTCTAGTGGCGGTGTTTGGACCAGTGCTAGTGTTGTTGGGAACCGTTTGGGGATACGGTGGTCCCAAGGTCTTTGTGAGTTGTTGACCGTTGTAGGGCAGGCATGGCAGGAAGGAAGGCATAGGCAGGCAGGCAGGCATGGCAGGCATAGTAGGCATAGGCAGGCAGGGCAGGCAGGGCAGGAAGGCAGGCATAGGCAGGCATAGGCAGGCAGGCAGGCATGGCAGGCATAGTAGGCAGGGCAGGCAGGGCAGGAAGGCAGGCATAGGCAGGCATAGGCAGGCAGGCAGGCAGGCAGGCATGGCAGGCATAGTAGGCATAGGCAGGCAGGGCAGGAAGGCAGGAAGGCAGGCATAGGCAGGCAGGCAGGCATGGCAGGCATAGTAGGCATAGGCAGGCAGGCAGGCATGGCAGGCATAGTAGGCATAGGCAGGCAGGGCAGGCATGGCAGGAAGGCAGGCATAGGCAGGCATAGGCAGGCAGGCAGGCAGGCAGGCATGGCAGGCATAGTAGGCATAGGCAGGCAGGGCAGGCATAGGCAGGCATGGCAGGCATAGGCAGGCATGGCAGGCAGGCAGGCATGGCAGGCATAGTAGGCATAGGCAGGCAGGGCAGGCATAGGCAGGCATGGCAGGCATAGCAAGCTTAGGGGCAGGTTAGCTGTTGAGAGGCTCCAGCTTCTTTTATCTGTCTTTACGGCTTTGGTTAGTTTTGTCTCTTGAGGACTTGGTGGGCAGACCGTCGGTTCTGGCGGTGGTACCCACTGAGAACTCCCTTTTTGGTGTAGTTCTCACACCCTTTGGGGTTTTCCCCTTCTTTTTCCTTCCTCTCCTTTGCTTTGCAGAGTCTTAGCGGGTGTTGCTGATTCTGCGGTTGTTGATCGAGGCGAGGGAGTCGCGAGCTAGATCCCTACCCATGTTTGGAGAGTAGCGGTACCCCTTCAGAGGAGAGCTTCAGTAGATTAGTTGTTTTATTTTCCTCGTTTGAGAGACTGATGTAGTGAGGATATATCATGTATTGAGAGACTGTACACTGATGTATTTATTGGACTTACCTCCCGGTTAGGTTCAGAGCTTGTATTTGAGGATATTGTATTATTATTATTCTTTTGGGAGGCGGACATTGTTGTATTATTTCCAGTTGTACAGTGATTGTTTTTAGTTATACAGCAGGTTTTTATTTTTAGCTCTGATATCTGTTTAGCTGTAGTACTTTTCTTGCAGGTAGGACGCTTCGCCTATGCGGGTTTGGCATAGGTGGCGGATCTGTTGGCGAGCCCGGGCCGCAGTTTCGACCCCGGGGCGTGACACCATGGGTTCGGGATCCGGATCACAAAGTCCGATCCGGATCGTTCATGCAATTTACCAAACTTTCATGTTCGGGATCCGGATCGTGATGGTCTAGGATCCGGATTGAAATTGCCAATGAACAAACATCCTTCGGGATCCGGATTGCCGAGCACGATCCGGATCCTGAACATGTCCCATGTCCAGTTTTTGATGTATATGCAATAAAACTTTCTTCCAGGTGTTTCTACTCTACAAGAAGTATTCGGATCACCAAGAATCTTTAGTTAAACATACCTGATCCTTTTGAATTCTTCTTTCTTGAGATTGAGGTATATGATCCAAAGTTCTTTCATCTTCAATCTTCAAGACTCAATACTTTCACGAAATACGCCAACTCAAATTCCGTAACAATCTCCCCCTTTGGCGGTTTCGTGACAAAACACAAATCCACAAAATAAAATTCAAAAAGGATATTTTTGTTGCTATCACCATACAACAAAAATTTACAATGGAGATCCAAAAATTAGAAACATGAGATAAACTCCTAAAACAGACTCTAGACTTAGACATCTGTACTCTCTGCACAAATAAAGCATTCTTGACAAACAAACGCGTTAGATACCTCAAGAATTGAAACATACAAAACCAAGTACAGAGATAGAGTTTATTCTCATCATGACATTTGAAGAATTCAGATATGTAAGAGAATCATAGTTAAAAAACAACATATCTTCTAGGCATTCAAGAACCAAATGTCACAAACTGTTAGTCCAACATCAACTTGTTAGTCATATTACATGCCCAAATAGTTAGTCGAATAGTTAGTATAGAGGCATGCAACCAATCAACAAGAGAAAACCAAAGTTGAGTTGAAGTCATACTTACCTTGATATTCACAAAGTTGTTGATATTCACAAAGTTCACATCATTCATTGTTCAAAGTTCGCTCTAACTCTCTCCCCCTTTTTGTCACAAAACAAAGCCAAAACGTAGCAAAACTACAAATGTAAGGAGAGTTAAAAGTTGTATTAACATGACAAACCTAAGAACTGAACTAAGAAATTAAAACAAAAACTAAAACCTAATAATCCTGCAAAAAAAAAAAAAAAAAAAAGATAAATCAGTCAAAAGTGATCATTCATCAGAATCCGAGTCTTCAGAGCTTGTGCAACCCATTTTATAGAACATCTTCTTTACCCGCTTGGTCATTGAATTGACCCTTTTGGTTATGGTAATATGAGCTGCTGTGACGATTTCAAGCTCATTCGAAATTCTTTGTTGCTCCCTCAAAATTTGTTCTTGCTTAACAGATAGTCGCTGTTGTTCCTTGAAAATCGATGTTAGTGATGCTTCATCATCTGTGCCAGGTGCTTGTCGAGATGGTGATGCAGCAGTGCTTGTACCGGGCTTCGTTCCAGATGCAGGAGCTGGAGTGACATGTGGCAACTTATGGAGGGATTTGACAATGGTAGACTCATCTATCATGCTCAGACATTGATGATAAGTTGTTGAAGTAATGTCAACCTGAAATTTCTTTAAAATCCTCATTATAATCAATGGAAATGGAATTCTCTCAGTGGGATGAGGATGCTCAACATAGCGCGCCATTCTATTCCAGATAATGTACGGAATGTTGATATTCAATGCCTTTGCCTCTGATGGATGTCCTATGAGATACAAAAACAACAACCGATCCCATCTCACAACCTTCGTCTGCATATTTGGAAGTATATTGTAACATGTGATGAAGTTTAAGAAGCGATATTCAAGACGAAGTTCTTTAGATCGAACAGATTTTTCGGTTGATTGTGTTCCCTCGAGACAAATTCCCTCTATAACTTTTCGCCATAATGTGTTTGTCAAATTTACCCCCTTCAAGTAGTGAACTCCTGTCTTGCTGGCTTCCATTCCCAAAACCTCGCCAATCAATTGTGGAGTAATCTTAAACCTTGTGCCTTGGATATTCGTGTAGAACTCCATAGGACCGTTCTCAAACTCTCGAAGATGCCGTGCATTAGTATAGAAGGTCCTCACATGATGTAAACAGTAGCCAAGGGTTTCTGGGAAACGACATACTTCAATAAGGTTTGCTTGTTCAATCAAAACACCAAATTCAGGGAGTGACCTAGTAGAGCCTCAATGTTAACGTGCCTTTCGCCAATGCATTCGCGATGTGCAAAAGCTCTAAGACGATCAGTGTTAATGAATACTTCTTCAACACGTGGCGGAGAGTCAGGAGCTATTGGTGTGTCAACATTAGTGTCTCGTCTTAGTCCAAAACGTCGAGCAAGTCGTTTCCGTTTCACAGAGATAGTTGGTGCAGACATAGGAGCTTTCCCTGTGTCCAAGGGTGCCTTTCCTTTTGAACTACCAGATGTCTTTTGTTCAGGCAAAGAATCATCATCATCATCTGTCAATGCAGCCCAATCTACCTCATTACAATCCACCTCTGTGTCACTGACCTCAACAAACTCACCCTTTTGTTGTGTTTTCTTAGCTCGCTTTAATTTGTTCGTGGCTCGAGTATGTACCATAGCAACCAAGAGAATAATGATCCAAGAGAATGCCATTGAACAGTGCTTTGAGTTTAAAAGGTTTCCTGTGAAAACAACAACTCAAGAACACATGAAAAAATCGTCAATTTTGAAAAATTTGAAACATCGTACCTAGACAATCATAATCATGTAGAGAAGCTAAGAATCAAATTAGTTTTGCAAAAAGAAATTTAAAAATAGATCAATTGCATGATTTTCAAAAATTCATCTTTTATGCCCTAAAACCAAATTTTTAGAAATCGAAGCCTAAAAACTCGTTAATCAGGTAAAAACCCAGCATAAAAGCAAAACTAATCGACCCAGAGTCCTTATTTCAAAAGAAATTTGATCAAAAACCATTCACAAACGAAAAAGATCCATGATTTCTACTCACGTTTGATGAAAAAATATAAAAACTGTGAAAAACCGAGATTTGATCAACAAAACTTACTTGAATTGAAGAACTTTGAGTTTGGAAGCTCCAAGATGCAAGAAATCTAGAGAGAGAAACTCTAGAAGCTTGAGAACAAAAGATTAGGGTAAAAGAAATCAAATCTCTTTGTTCTTTATAAACCCTAGCCGTGATCCGGATCGGATCGAGAATGTGATCCGGATCGGCTACCCGCAGGAAGAATCCTGCGTTCGGGATCCGGATCACTTACTCCGATCCGGATCGGCTTCAACTTTTTCTCCAGAAAATTTTAGAAAAATTCCATAAAATCCAGAAAAAGTATGTAAGCACTTTAGCATATCAACTTTAAACAAAAATCATCGTTTCATACAACAAGAAATAGATTATGCAAAATCTATCAAAAATACTCAAAAATGAAACGAAAATTTACGAAAATTAAAACACTTAAAGTTGAACAACTTCAATCACATCTATCCTGATCTTATGTGTAATGCCTTTATCAAATCATCAATTTTGGTAAAGAAAATGAAATACCAAGATCAATAGATGTTTGAAATCCCAGATAAGTTAGATAATATATCTAGACAATCTGTTGAAGGAGTGGCTCTTTGAGCATCTTTTATCAAAAATCCCACCTTATACCAACCATGAAATACGACTGAGTCAAGTATTTCAATATGCATTTCATCAACATTTTTAAAACAAAAATTTGCTTTGCATTCATGGAGTATCTTTTTCTTTCTTTCATTTTCTCCATGTGGTGGTAGTTTTCACACTCCTCATTGGGATGTAACTCTTTCCACATCTTTTGAGCATTTTACATTTCTTTGACTCCCCCTCAATTGGCTATCAATTATTTAATATATAAGGTATTCAACCAAAAATTGATCTCGCATTCATACTCGACTAAGCAATCAAATATGATAATGACTATACCAAGAGATCATTGAGAGAGAAATTGACTTTGATCACTTAAAAGATGGTTTAATTAACGTAAATGATCATTGCAACATTGAAATATTATGATATCAAAAGCATAATAAATTTCTAAATGCATAAAAGGATGCAATTAAAGTCAATTATGATTTATGCTCAATTAATGTCCTATGTACAAAACATAGATAAAGAACAAAACAAAAACAAAAACAAAACCTAACCTAAGCAAAGGTTTCAAAAAGAGATTATTTCAAGGAAAGCATGCCAATTGCTTTACGCAAGTGAATAAAACGTTTTTGATCCAAAGGTTTTGTTAAGATATCAGCTAATTGATCCTCAGTTGAAATATATGACAGTTGAAGAATATTTGATTCAACTAGCTCTCTAAGAAAATGATATCTAAGTTCAATATGTTTTGTTCTAGAGTGCAACACAGGGTTTTTTGAAATGTTAATAGCACTAGTGTTGTCACATAAAATGGTTACCGAAGATGCTGAAATCCGGAAATCGCTCAACACGCTTTTCATCCAAATCAATTGGGTTGAACAACTTCCTGCAGAAATGTACTCCGCTTCGGCAGTCGAGAGTGCTATGCAATTCTGCTTTTTACTGTGCCATGCAACAAGGCAATGGCCAAGATAGAAGCATGCACCACTCGTGCTTTTCCGGTCATCCACTGATCCAGCCCAATCGGCATCTGAGTATCCAACAATATCCAAACTTGTTCCCATAGGATACCAAATTCCGAAATTGATTGTACCTTTGATATATCGGATGATCCGTTTCACCGCTTTCAGGTGAACCTCCTTCGGTGCTGATTGATATCTCGCGCAAATCCCAACACTGAAGGATATATCCGGGCGACTAGCCGTGAGATATAGTAGACTTCCAATCATACTGCGATACAGTTTCTCGTCTACATTCTCACTATGTGATTCACTTCCAAGTCCCTTATGGCTAGTTCCCATTGGAGTTGGAAAATCCTTAGAATTTTCTAGATCAAACTTTTTGACCAACTCCATTGCATACTTGGATTGACACAAGTGAATACCTTCATCGTTTTGTTTAACTTGTAATCCAAGAAAATAAGTCAATTCGCCCATCATGGACATCTCAAATTCGCTTTCCATGGTCTCCGCGAATTTAGAAGCATCATTATCTCTTGTTGCTCCAAAAACAATGTCATCGACATAGATTTGAGCAACTATGAAATTGTTTTGATAATGCTTCACAAAGAGAGTCCTGTCAGCTCCCCCTCGAGTGTAGCCCTTTTCCAAAAGGTGCTTTGTCAACCTTTCGTACCATGCTCGCGGTGCTTGTTTCAGACCGTAAAGAGCCTTTTTCAGACGAAAAACATGGTTAGGTAGTTTATGATCCACAAAACCTTTCGGTTGAGCCACATAAACTTCCTCATTTAAAAACCCATTTAAAAAGGCGCTCTTAACGTCCATTTGAAATAATTTGATTTTAAAATGACAAGCTATCGCAAACAAGATACGAATGGACTCGAGTCTAGCTACAGGGGCGAAAGTTTCATCAAAGTCTATACCTTCTACTTGAGAGTAGCCTTGAGCAACTAACCTTGCTTTGTTCCTGATGATAGTACCATCTTCATTTTTCTTGTTCTTGAAAATCCATTTGGTACCTATCACATTGTGTTGCTTCGGAGGCTTCGTTAATTCCCAGACTTTGTTTCGCTCGAATTGATGGAGCTCTTCCTGCATTGCTTTAATCCAGTAGTCATCTTGAAGAGCTTCATCAACATTCTTTGGTTCGATTTGAGATACATAGCATGCAAATCCGCAAACCAATTGTCTCCGTGTTCTAACTCCTTCTTGTGGATCTCCAATGATGTTCGATTCAGGGTGATCCTTGGAGATGCGTAACGTTTGAGGTAGAGGAGTAGACGGAGGTACACGAGATGATTCCTGCACATCAGATGAACTTGAAGAACCGTTAGATGCATCAACATTATTATCGAAAGAATTGTTAGAAGAAGATGCATTAGCAGGTGTATCATCATCAAGAGAGATATCGAGGGTAGATTTTTCAGATTCAAAATGAAAAGCTTCATCTACCTTAACATTTATCGATTCTACGATCGTCTTAGATTCTAAGTTAAAAACTCGATATGCTCTGCTGTTTGTAGAATAACCTAAGAAAATCCCTTCGTCACTTCGAGAGTCAAATTTTCCAAGATTTTCGCGATCACGTAAAATAAAACACCGACTCCCAAAGATACGAAAATATTTGATGTTAGGTTTTCTACAAAACCAAAGTTCATATGGTGTATTCAATGTCCCCGGGCGCAAATACACGCGATTAATAACATAAACAGCAGTGTTCACCGCTTCAGCCCAAAAATAAAAAGGTAAGTTCCGGCTGTGAAGCATAACACGTGCCATTTCCTGTACGACCCTGTTTTTGCGCTCGACTACACCATTTTGTTGAGGTGTATAAGGTGCAGAGAATTCATGTTTAATGCCGTTAGAAGTGCAAAAATCAATGAATTTGGAATTTATGAATTCCCCACCTCTATCACTTCTAACTCGAGTAATCCTATCATTCTTTTCAGTCATAATACGATGGCAGATTTCGAGAAAAGAATCAAAGGTATCAGCTTTTTCTTTTAAAAATGCTACCCAAGTATATCTAGAAAAATCATCAACCAATAAGAAAATATACCATTTACCTCCCAGAGATGGTTGACGAGTTGGCCCCATTAAGTCCATATGCAAAAGTTCCAAAGGCCGTTTTGTACCTATGTGGTTCAAGTTCTTGTGTGCAGTCCTAGACTGTTTTCCTTTTGGCAACCGCCACACACAATGTTTTGTTCAAAAGAAAGTTTTGGAACCCCCTTGACCACATCTTTGTTCGAAATTCTAGCAAGTTCCTTAAAGTTTATGTGACCTAGCCTTTCATGCCAAAGTGTTTCATTTTTCAAAGATGCTAGGTTACATTTTTCAGAAATCTTATGAGGAACTACATAACAATTGTTTTCTGATCTAACCCCTTTTAAAAAGAAAGCATGGTTCTCGTCAGTTACAGTACATTTATCAGATGAAAAATTAACTGAATAACCACTATCACAAAGTTGACTTATGCTTATGAGGTTAGTCTTAAGGCCATGAACAAATAACACATTATTTAGAACCGGGCCATCTGGAATAGCTACCGTTCCCTTTCCAACAATTTTGGAAGACCGACCATCTCCGAAAACAACAAGTCCTCCGGAGTTTTTCTCAAATGTTTGAAAACAGTTTTTGTCACCGGTCATATGACGGGAACACCCGCTATCCAGATACCAAGACGAACTATCATATGCATGCAAGGAAACATTAGTAACAAGACAAGGAAAAATTTCACCTTTGCGCACCCAAACCTTTTTGGAGTGCGTCGGTAATGATCGTGAAGTTGATCTCCTAGGTGAAAGCGTCTTGCTTGAAGAATTGCTGCTCCTTGATGATGTCGTCTTGAGCGGTGTACTACCAAGGGTCTTTTCCTTCAATTGAATTGCAGTTGATTTTCGAGGAATAGCCTTATTGGTAGTCATTGCAAGAGGTGCTTGAGGTATGCGTTTGGCTTCCGTCTTGCAATTTCTCCTTATGTGCCCTGAAATGCCACAACGAAAACATACCTTAGATCTTGACGATCCCGAGGAGGATGAAGTAGGCTTGTTGTCGTTGCTTGTCGTGAATTCCGGTGTCGGAGGAGGAGATACCGACTGAGGCACAAATACTGTCCCACTCGAACTTGGAATGTCTCCAGTTTGAGTGTATCCGAGGCCGAACTTATTTGTTTGACCAAGACCAAGAAGCCTGTCCAACTTACTCCTTCCAGAAGAAAATCTCTTTAAGTCATCCTTCAGTTGGCGAATGGTCTTCGTCATTTCCAATTTTTCCTGTCGAGCCTCGCCGTTGAGCTTCAAGAAGTAATTCGCTTTGTTCACCATATCCATATAATTCTTCTCGAGTTGCTCATTGGACTCTTGAAGGGAAACATTTGTTTTAATCAGATTATCCCTTTCCACTTCAAGATCGGTTGAGAGAGAGGTTACCCTTTTTACTTCTTCTTCGAGATCCTGCAATCTCCCTTTCAACCCCTTGTTTTGCTTAGCCAGTTTCTTTGAATCCCTCAAAAGTTTGTGGTAGGCTAGAGCAAAATCTTCACCTTCCGAATCATCTGATTCATCGTCCGTTGCAATCTTTTCAACAGTGGAGTTGGACAGTGAGTCGGATGTACTTGCCATTAAGCACATGAAGGGTGAAGAGGTGGACGCGTGGAATGCTGTCGCGTTGTCTTCTTCATCACTTGACGATGACTCATTTGACGTTGAGTTGTCATCCCAAGTGACGACTTGCATCGCCTTCTTCTTTGCCGGATTCTTGTTGGGACACTCCGTTGAAATGTGGCCGTAGCCTCGACATTTGAAGCACTGTACTTGTCCCTCTGAACTTTTCTTATCCTTTGAGAAGTTCTCTTGCTTCCTTGACTTGTAAGTTGAAGAACCCTTGCCTTTCTTCGACTTTCCGAAGGATGGAGTTTTGCTTGGATTGCCCCTTCGAAAGTTGCGGCGAAACTTCCTTGTCAAGAGAGCGAGCTGCTTCTCAAAGTCCTCCATAGATAGACTCTCGTCATCGTCCGAGGAGGATGAATCCGCGTCTTCTTCCTTCGTAGTTTTCAATGCGTAACCTGAAGACTTAGAATGTGATGATCCGGACTCCCGCAGGAACTGTGCAACATTAAATAGTGACTGTAGGAAGCTTGTACTGTGCAACGGAGCTTGTAGAAATGAAATTAGATATTTTTAATTGACTCTGCGCGAAAATCGGAGCAAACGGAAATTTTCGGGAGCTTTTTGCAAAATTTTGGATGAGAATTTGGCGAAACGGACGTCGTATTTGGACTCAGCGCGCGAAAACGATCGAAATGGTGTATTTACATTAATTTTGGGCACTAGGTTACTGTTCACGCCGGAACAGTAACTCCGGCCGCCGGAATTACTGTTCCGGCGACCGGCGAGCGGCGGCAGGCGGCGGCGCACGGCGGCGGGCAGCGGCGCAGCGGCGGCGCAGCGGCGGAGCGCGGGGGAGCGCGGCGCGGGCAGGCGCGGGCAGCGCGGGCAGGCGCTCGGGTGCGCGGTCCATGGGCCAGGCGTGCACCGGGTGCACCGAATTCTTTCCCTGCCACGTGGCAAGCTGTGATTGGTGGGCCGGCTTCTAGAAGCCCGTGGGGCGGTGACACGTGGCATGTTCCTATAGGCCGACAAACTTCCGGAAGACCCGGAGCACGGGGCAAACACACGCCCCACGTGGACACGTGGCGCTTTTTCATTGGCCCTGCACAGGCTGTTTCCTGTTTGGGAAACACGTGGCGCACCCTGGTTGGCCAATTTGGTGTTTCCTGTTCGGATCTGGGATCCCGTGTGGGAGATTCCCTTTTGGCCCATTATAAATAGCCATTTCCACCCCCCTCTCTTTGCACCTGGGTTGCGTGCCTTAGAGTGAGAATCAGAGAAAACTCCCAATACAAAAGTTGTTCCTCTCTCTCTCTTCTTTCTCTCTCTAGAATCTCAGGAATTTAGGAGTTACAGATAGTGAGATATCTGCGACGCGGCGCACTGCGACGATTTTCTTTTTAGGCCCATTTCCCGTCGCAGTTCCGTCGAAAATTCACTGCGGGCTAACCGGGTGGAATTTTTGGACGATTTTTGCGACAGCGCGACCGTAAGAGGTAGGGCTTCGATTTCCGTGTTGATCATTTTGCTCCATTTCGTACTTTTGGCACGATTCCCGAGTCCTCTTTGACCCCCCTTTTTACCGTGATGGTTTTTGGACAGCACCGACTTCTCCGATTTTTATCTTGACGTAGGAGCGTCAGATCGAGGCGTTTAAAGAGTCGATTTTGATCTACTCTTCGCGAGGAACGCAACCGTGATTTTTCTGGGATTTTAGGAGCTCATTTTAGAGGTGAAAAATTCCTCTTTTTCCGTGCTGTCTGAAAAACAGCAAATATTGTACTTTTTGGGATTTGTATTTATACCGGGAGCGTTGATTTGCAGGATTTGAGGACTGTGGACAACCAGGAGACTACCTGGGGTGTTGTTTGAGCTGTTCGAGGTGGGCGGTTGTTGCTTACCTCATTTTTGACAAGCTCACTGGGATTACTAGAAATCCCCTAAAATATGACAATTAATGAGAACCATTGGGACAAACTAACATGACAAACTAACAGGACAATTGATGAGAACCATTGGGACATACAAATTAATTGATGAGAACAATTGGGACAACTAACAGGACAATTAATGAGAACCATTGGGACAAATTAATATGACAAATGACAAGGACCGCTGGGACAAACTCCCCTAAAATTTAATATAACCCCACAAATGATATGATGACTTATATTGGGACACTGTGATTGAGACAAAGGCTATGATCTCGCATGCAAATGACTTTTATTCAGTAAATCAATTGTTTTAAACCTTTGACACTATTTTACAACTTTTTAAATAAAGACAGTTGCATGCATGCCCGGACATCAGGTAAGGCCACTATTTATCGCTACACTATCATATTGGGATTTGAACATGTTTTCATTGTTGTCCTTTGCATTCATATGTTGTTGCTCAAGTGTGAGCAGGGGTTTGGGATAGTGTAGCCAAGGTTGCATTAGATTGTGGATTTGTGGGGTATTGCGGTGACCGCGGACAGTGGGCGGTCGACCAGATGTTTGTCCTTGCATCAGATAGGGGTTGATTCTGGTTTATTTTGCATTAGCTGGGGGTTGGGTTTCCTCTAGTGGATGATGTTTCCCACTTATTGAGTACTATTGCATCTGATTGGGTATCAGGCTTCTTTAGTGGATGGTTTTTCCCACTTTGATCATAGTCATGATCCAGTCCTGCTTTTGAGACTTATCATACCGGCGCGGTTGTTGCCCGGTGAATTTTGAGACTTATCATACCGGCGCGGTTGTTGCCCGGTGATGCTTTACTCGTGTGGGTCGCTCCCCTCGAGTTCCACTCTAGAGGCTGGGGCCAGACAGTTATTGACAGTTTTGCTATCACGTCGGCGCGGATTTTGCCCGATGATGAAAGCGGAGCAGGCAGTACCGATCGTGGATCAGATGACGGATTGGGTTATTTTTGGGACAGTTACTATTTACTGATGCATGCATACAGTTTTGATAACCAGTACCGCAGTAGAGGCATAGTAGTGGTAGTTTTACTGTTTCAGTACCTTACTCATCTTACCACTTCCCCTTTTCCCCTTTTGCCTCTAGTAGTCCTAGTGGGTGCGTCAGAGTTGAGGTTTTTACCCACTAGGGGAGGCTATTGGTTTATCTGATAGTTCTCACCCCCATTGTTATTTTCTGTTTCTTCCTTCTCCCTTATTTTGCAGAGTCATCTGCGGGAGCTGCTAGGCCATCGGCAGCGGATCGAGGTAAGGGGATCGCCGAATAGATAGATCTCCTGGGAGACTGAGAGCTGTAGATAGAGGCTGTACCCTTCACTCAGACTGTGGTATTCCCTTTTATTTTGGGTCTGGCGTTAGCCAGCTGGTTGTACTATTTTGGTGAGCTGGGAGATTATTGTACTTATTACAGTGTTATTTGTAGTCCCAGTCTGAGATACTATGTGGTTCTTCTATTTCAGCTCTGTATTATGCTCTTTTATTGTTAGATTATATCTGAGCAGGTTACCAGCGCTTCGTGTACGCGGAAAATTCCGTGTGCACGGCGGATCTGTAGACGAGCCCGGGTTCCGGGGCGTGACAGATTAAGTTGGTATCAGAGCTTAGGGATAGGTCAGTTGGGACTTAGGAAACCCTAGGCTTTTGGCAGACCCTAGGATAATAGGGCATGAGAGACGTGACATTTCGCGAAAGTCGCTGATTTATTTATTTGACTCTTCCAGTGAGAGAAGAGGGATCGACATACCAAACTTCTGGTGTACAGTTATGTTGGCTGCAGACAACATAAAGTCACAGAAATAGGGGGATGTCTTTGACTTTCGCTAGATTGGGTCGTGTGGGGTTATGATACTGAGTGTGGTTTCTTGTGGTAGGATGCCTCCGCAACGTAGAATGTTGACGCGTTCGCAGCCTTCTTCCTCTGAGCCCGAGCCGGAGGAGTCCGAGCAGGGCCAGCAGAGTGAGGTGCAAGAGCTACAGGCTCAGATGGCCCAGATGTCAGAGGCTGTTCGGCGTCAGGAGGAGGCCATGAGTCGGCTGACGCAGATGTTAGAGCAGAGGGCGCAGCCTGTTGTAGCACCCTCGGAGAATTCTCCCGTACCTTCTTCCCCTGCCGTGAATCCCCCAGTTGTACCAGTGACCCCGGCATCCCCTGTTGCTCAGGGAGCAATCCGGCCATTGACTTCTGCAGAGGAGCAGGAGTTTGCTGACAAACTTACTCAGTTCTGTAAGCGGGGACCGCCCAGGTTTTCAGGGCGGGATACTAAGCCTTGGGAGATTGGGACTTGGCTTTCGTCAATGGAGAAGTTATTCGGGACTTCTTCATAGACCAGAAGTACAGGGTACATATGGCTGTACACTGTTTAGACGGGGATGCTGATGCATGGTGGCGTCGGGTGGAGCCCCTGGAGTTTCGGATCACTCGACAGCTACCCTGGGCAGAGTTTAAGAAGATGATTCTGGATACGTACTTTTCCACAAGTGTGAAGAAAAAGCTAGAAGATGATTTGAAGAATCTTCAGCAAGGCGACCGGACAGCATTGGACTACTTTCAGGAGTTCAGGCGGTTGCTCAACTGCGTACCCTATGTCGCCAGGGACGGACCGCACCAGGTGGAGCTCTTTGAGTCGGGTCTGCGCCCCGAAACCTATACTTTGGTGCACGCTCAGCGGCTGCAGACCTTGGAGGAGGCAGCAGAGCATGCACAGTGGGTTGAAAGGGGAGACCACGTCATTGCTAGACGTGGGGGCTTGGTCGCTCAGAGTTCTGACAAAAAGCGTCCAGCACAGCACGACGAGGGACAGGCCAGTTCCTGGAGGCCGCCCCGACCGCCACCGCCCCAGTTCACGGGCCGTGGACGTTCGGAGCAGCGAGGGCCTGGTGGATCCCAGAGACCCCCGCAACATCAGCAGCAGCAGCAGTTGGGACAGCCACGGCTTCGCGATAGAGACAGATGTATATTCTGTGGAGGACCTCATTTGTCACACACCTGTGATCAGAGGTGGGGTCGTTGTTATAAATGTGGACAGTCAGGCCATGTTCGAGCTTCATGCCCCTTTTCGACCCCAGCAGCATCTTCTTCAGTTTCGGCTCCCTTCGTATCTCAGCAACGATCGTCAGCTCAGCGGCCTTATGCTCCAGTGAGCGGATCCCCATCTTTTTACCCTGCTGATCACCCGCCACCAGCTCAGAGCGGTCGGGTTTATGCCGCTCAGGTGGAGGACTTTGCAGCAGCCGACCATGTGGTGGCAGGTATTATTAATTATTTTGCTTTTTGGCATTAGATTTTGCATTGTATTGCACTTGAGCATGCTAGATATGCGTTAGGAGTACATTTACTTCATTGCATGGGTTAGGGGTAGGACGGTCACCTTATGCACGGGAGGTACGTATTCCCGATCTTTTAGCGCATGGAGGTGTGTCGTTGGTCCTGACCGGTGCAGATGAGTCCTGGATTATGCCAGTAGACCTGATGGTCATGACTCAGCTGCGGGACTTGATCATGGTACATAGATAAACTGGCTGGCTCAGTATCCCTTTTCGCGGCGGTTGATTGTGCTGCGAGGACGATCTTTTGGGGAGCCAGGCCAGGAGAGGTCTGTGTGCCGGGGTTGCCGCAGGGCTTTCTTTGCCTCTGTAGTTTTGACTTCGCTAGCGAGGCGGATGTTTCGCTTTGGGTGCGGAATTGTTTTTGGCTAGCATAGTTTGGGGCCTACGGGGCGCCGGTGCTTTTTGAGATGTAGGAAGTAGGTTCACTTCGGCATTGTGAGGGATTACCGGGAATTAGATAAAGTGATCATTTGGGGGATTTTTAGGAACCTCAGGAGTACAGAGGTACTCGGATCGAGCATTTGTGCCCGTGGACATGAGGATTGGATTACCAGGTGCCCTGGGAGGAGCGGATGCATTTGCTGGTGTAGACTACTTAGTCACTTGTCCAGCTGTACTTTTGAGGTGGTGCGGTTATCTAAGAGCCCGCCTCTATTTTGTATCCGTTAGAGACCTGAGATTTGAGCCTTGGGGACTCAACTCAGGTTTAGTACGGCTTTTCCTCCGCAGACTGATGGGCAGTCAGAGCGGATTATGCAGATCTTGGGGGGGGTATGCTAAGAGCATACATCTTGGATTTCGGCGGAGGGTGGATTCGACACTTACCCTCGGCTGAGCTCGCGTACAACAATAGTTTTCAAGCGAGCATTCAGATGGCTCCGTTTGAAGCGTTGTATGGACGCAAGTGTCGATCACCACTTTATTGGAGTGATGTGGGCGAGAGGCGGACCTTGGGACCAGACGTATTGTTAGAGGCAGAGGAGAAGATCCGAGCGAGTCGGATGTATCTTCAGACCGCCCAAAGCCGGCAGAGGAGCTATGCCGATGTTCGGCGACGAGACTTGGAATTTTTAGTTGGAGATCATGTATTCCTGAAAGTCTCGCCGTCCAAAGGAATCAGGAGATTCGCATTCGTAGGAAACTTAGCCCCTGATATATTGGACCCTTTGAGGTATTGGAGCGTAACGGGCCATTCCTTAGGTGAAAATCCAACGGGGCAATCATGACGAGCGCAAGACTACTTGGGAGCTCGAGTCGGAGATGAGGGATGCTCACCCCTACTTATTCGAGACGTCGGACTGAGTATTATTGTTTAGTCTCGTTTCGAGGACGAAACTCTTTTAGTGGGGGAGAATGTAATGATCCGGACCCCCGCAGAACCTCCGCAACATTAAATAGTGACTGTAGGAAGCTTGTACTGTGCAACGGAGCTTGTAGAAACGAAATTAGATATTTTTAATTGACTCTGCGCGAAAATCGGAGCAAACGGAAATTTCCGGGAGCTTTTTGCAAAATTTTGGATGAGAATTTGGCGAAACGGACGTCGTATTTGGACTCAGCGCGCGAAAACGATCGAAATGGTGTATTTACATTAATTTTGGGCACTAGGTTACTGTTCACGCCGGAACAGTAACTCCGGCCGCCGGAATTACTGTTCCGGCGAGCGGCGGCAGGCGGCGGCGCACGGCGGCGGGCAGCGGCGCAGCGGCGGCGCAGCGGCGGAGCGCGGGGGGAGCGCGGCGCGGGCAGGCGCGGGCAGCAGCGCGGGCAGGCGCTCGGGTGCGCGGTCCATGGGCCAGGCGTGCACCGGGTGCACCGAATTCTTTCCCTGCCACGTGGCAAGCTGTGATTGGTGGGCCGGCTTCTAGAAGCCCGTGGGGCGGTGACACGTGGCATGTTCCTATAGGCCGACAAACTTCCGGAAGACCCGGAGCACGGGGCAAACACACGCCCCACGTGGACACGTGGCGCTTTTTCATTGGCCCTGCACAGGCTGTTTCCTGTTTGGGAAACACGTGGCGCACCCTGGTTGGCCAATTTGGTGTTTCCTGTTCGGATCTGGGATCCCGTGTGGGAGATTCCCTTTTGGCCCATTATAAATAGCCATTTCCACCCCCCTCTCTTTGCACCTCGGGTTGCGTGCCTTAGAGTGAGAATCAGAGAAAACTCCCAATACAAAAGTTGTTCCTCTCTCTCTCTTCTTTCTCTCTCTAGAATCTCAGGAATTTAGGAGTTACAGATAGTGAGATATCTGCGACGCGGCGCACTGCGACGATTTTCTTTTTAGGCCCATTTCCCGTCGCAGTTCCGTCGAAAATTCACTGCGGGCTAACCGGGTGGAATTTTTGGACGATTTTTGCGACAGCGCGACCGTAAGAGGTAGGGCTTCGATTTCCGTATTGATCATTTTGCTCCATTTCGTACTTTTGGCACGATTCCCGAGTCCTCTTTGACCCCCCTTTTTACTGTGATGGTTTTTGGACAGCACCGACTTCTCCGATTTTTATCTTGACGTAGGAGCGTCAGATCGAGGCGTTTAAAGAGTCGATTTTGATCTACTCTTCGCGAGGAACGCAACCGTGATTTTTCTGGGATTTTAGGAGCTCATTTTAGAGGTGAAAAATTCCTCTTTTTCCGTGCTGTCTGAAAAACAGCAAATATTGTGCTTTTTGGGATTTGTATTTATACTGGGAACGTTGATTTGCAGGATTTGAGGACTGTGGACAACCAGGGGACTACCTGGGGTGTTGTTTGAGCTTTTCGAGGTGGGCGGTTGTTGCTTACCTCATTTTTGACAAGCTCACTGGGATTACTAGAAATCCCCTAAAATAATGTGACAATTGATGAGAACCATTGGGACAAACTAACAGGACAAACTAACAGGACAATTGATGAGAACCATTGGGACATACAAATATGACAATTAATGAGAACCATTGGGACAACTAACAGGACAATTAATGAGAACTATTGGGACAAGTTAATATGACAAGTGACAAGGACCGCTGGGACAAACTCCCCTAAAATTTAATATAACCCCACAAATGATATGATGACTTATATTGGGACACTGTGACTGAGACAAAGGCTATGATCTCGCATGCAAATGACTTTTATTCAGTAAATCAATTGTTTTAAACCTTTGACACTATTTTACAACTTTTTAAATAAAGACAGTTGCATGCATGCCCGGACATCAGGTAAGGCCACTATTTATCGCTACACTATCATATTGGGATTTGAACATGTTTTCATTGTTGTCCTTTGCATTCATATGTTGTTGCTCAAGTGCTAGCCAAGGTGTGAGCAGGGTATTTGGGATAGTGTAGCCAAGGTTGCATTAGATTGTGGATTTATGGGGTATTGCGGTGACCGCGGACAGTGGGCGGTCGACCAGATGTTTGTCCTTGCATCAGATAGGGGTTGAGCCTGGTTTATTTTGCATTAGCTGGGGGTTGGGTTTCCTCTAGTGGATGATGTTTCCCACTTATTGAGTACTATTGCATCTGATTGGGTATCAGGCTTCTTTAGTGGATGGTTTTTCCCACTTTGATCATAGTCATGATCCAGTCCTGCTTTTGAGACTTATCATACCGGCGCGGTTGTTGCCCGGTGAATTTGGAGACTTATCATACCGGCGTGGTTGTTGCCCGGTGGTGCTTTACTCGTGTGGGTCGCTCCCCTCGAGTTCCACTCTAGAGGCTGGGGCCAGACAGTTATTGACAGTTTTGCTATCACGTCGGCGCGGATCTTTGCCCGATGATGAAAGCGGAGCAGGCAGTACCGATCGTGGATCAGATGACGGATTGGGTTATTTTTGGGACAGTTACTATTTACTGATGCATGCATACCGTTTTGATAACCAGTACCGCAGTAGAGGCATAGTAGTGGTAGTTTTACTGTTTCAGTACCTTACTCATCTTACCACTTCCCCTTTTCCCCTTTTGCCTCTAGTAGTCCTAGTGGGTGCATCAGAGTTGAGGTTTTTACCCACTAGGGGAGGCTATTGGTTTATCTGATAGTTCTCACCCCCATTGTTATTTTCTGTTTCTTCCTTCTCCCTTATTTTGCAGAGTCATCTGCGGGAGCTGCTAGGCCATCGGCAGCGGATCGAGGTAAGGGGATCGCCGAATAGATAGATCTCCTGGGAGACTGAGAGCTGTAGATAGAGGCTGTACCCTTCACTCAGACTGTGGTATTCCCCTTTTATTTTGGGTCTGGCGTTAGCCAGCTGGTTGTACTATTTTGGTGAACTGGGAGATTATTGTACTTATTACAGTGTTATTTGTAGTCCCAGTCTGAGACACTATGTGGTTCTTCTATTTCAGCTCTGTATTATGCTCTTTTATTGTTAGATCATATCTGAGCAGGTTACCAGCGCTTCGTGTACGCGGAAAATTCCGTGTGCACGGCGGATCTGTGGACGAGCCCGGGTTACGGGGCGTGACATTACTTTTCTTTGACTCCCCCTCAATTGGCTATCAATTATTTAATATATAAGGTATTCAACCAAAAATTAATCTTGCATTCATACTCGACTAAATAGTCAAATAAGATAATGACTATACCAAGAGATCATTGAGAGAGAAATTGACTTTGATTACTTAAAAGATGACTTAATTAACATAAATGATCATTGCAACATTGAAATATTATGATGTCAAAAGCATAATAAATTTCTAAATGCGTGAAAAGATGCAATTAAAGTCAATTATGATCAATGCTCAATTAATGTCCTATGTACAAACATAGATAATGAACAAAAACACACAACAAAACCTAACCTAAGCAAAAGTTTCAAAAAGAGGTTATTTCAAGGAAAGCATTCCAATTGCTTTACGCAAATGAATAAAACGTTTTTGATCCAAAGGTTTTGTTAAAATGTCAGCTAATTGATCCTTAGTTGAAATATATGAAAGTTGAAGAATATTTGATTCAACTAGCTCTCTAAGAAAATGATATCTAAGTTCAATGTGTTTTGTTCTTGAGTGCAACATAGGATTTTTAGAAATGTTTATAGCACTTATGTTGTCACAAAGAATTCACACAACCGAGATAGATTAAGCATCTAAAGATCACACATGATTTCTAAAATTTGATGCTTATAACTATCAAAAACTCCTATAATGAAGTATCTTCAAGATTATGATTATGGAGTAAAGTTGATAATCCATATAAAATTAATTTGGAGTGAATGAACGTGAAACCCTTTTTATTCAATGCACTTGTTCAATAAAAATCCTTTTGTTCAAAAACAAAGTATAAAAACGAAGAGCATTGAAAAACATGTAATGCAAGATTAAGAAAAATATGAAAGGAAAACCAATCAAAGCATTACATACAGTCATAAGCTATTTAGAACTTAAGACAAGGAAAGATATCACCTTTCCGAATCCAAAATCGCTGGATTTTGGGTTGTCTTGATTCGTTGTGGCCGGGGGTTGTCCGCTTTGACTGTTGATCCACCTTAGGTCTTTGCCTCGCAATGATCCACTTGTATGATTGATGTTGTGGCTCGGACCTTTGGTGGGTTGAGTGAACTCCTTTGACTTGATGTGTCTTTTGATTCCGTTGAGTTCGCTCCGTAGATGAAGTTGCCGAAGGATTCTTCTTTCTCTTTTTCGGGCAATTCTTCACCAAATGTCCTTCAAGTCCACATAGGTGACAAGTTCTTCCTTTCAATTTATTGTGGAACTTGAAGCATGCACAGTTTGGTCCTTTTTAAATCCCAAACCAACCTTGCTTGTTTGACCTAATCCGGACATACAATCTAGTTTCTTGGAACCGGTTGAAAGCCTTTGTATGTCGGATTTGAGTTCATGAACTTGCTTGGTCAAAGCTTGGTTGGTGACATGAATTTCTTCAAACTGTTTTTCAAGAAAACCAATCTTGTCCATATATGATTTTGCGTTCGTCTCCGATTGGTTTAGCTTTTCTTGGAGGATTTTATTGTTATCCAATAAACGTCCTTGTTCCTCCTCGAGATCATGAAGTTTGATCTTTAAAGCTTGATTCTCGTCTTGAACCTCAAGTCGTTGCTTCCTCAACTTCTTGATATGCTTGGCCATCTTCTTTGATTCCGCAAGAAGTTGTTGGTATGCCTCAACGAGTTCTTCTTCGTCCGACTCCCCCTCACTTGATGACTCTCCTCCGGATGTTGATGTTTCATGCAAAATCAAAGGAATAGAGTCAGTGACTAAAGATGATAAGCACAAATTAGAAGAGGGAATTTGAGAGGCATGAAAAGCAACAATTTTTTCTTTTTCCTCTTCACTTGAGGTCGATTCATCGAAACTAGAATCGTCCCAAGTTTTTGCTTGCAAAGCCTTCTTTTTGTATGATTTCTTAGAAGGACAATCCGTTGAAATATGGCCGTAGCCTTTGCATCGATAGCATCGGATTTCCCCTTCGAAATCATCTTTTTCTTTTTCTTTAGAAGGTTTTGCAACGCCTTTGAGTTTAGAGGATTTAGAACCCGATGATCCTTTAGATGGTTTCGTGGATGAAGATCCATCGGTTCGATTCTTCCAAAATTTCCGACGAAATTTCTTTGTGATCCGCGCCAATTGTTCTTCAAAATCGGCAAAAGAGATTTCATCGTCGGAACTCGATTCGCCATCTTCTTCCTTTGTTGATTTGAATGCAATACCTGTAAGCTTAGAAGAAGACTTGGAAGAAATTTGATTAGTAGGAAAAGTCATCTCATAAGTTTGCAAAGCACCTACTAATTCCTCTACACTCATCTCATCCGGATGACTAACGGTTTCAATGGCGGTAACCTTTGCCCTAAACCGTTCCGGAAGAGTCCGAAGTATCTTTCTTACAATTTTCGACTCCGGGATCTTTTCTCCTAAATTAGCACATGTATTAATTACATCTTGAAGTCTAGTGTAATAATCTGTAAACAATTCATGCTCTTCCATATGAATAGAGTCAAATTGACTTGTAAGCATCTGGAGCTTTTGAATTTTTACAAGATTAGTACCCTCATGTGTAATTTTGAGAATATCCCAAATTTCCTTCGCGGTTTCACACGCGGAAATTCTTGTAAACTCAGTCGAGGAAAGAGAATTATATAAAGCGTTCATACCTTTCCCATTGTAAGAAGATCTTTCGATTTCCTCTTTAGACCATCTAGAGCGAGGTTTTGGGGTAGTAGAATTTCCTACTTCCTCAACCGGATGCACCCAACCGTATTCCACGGTTTGCCAAACACGCTCATCAATTGAGATGAGAAAAGCTCTCATCCGCACTTTCCAATAAGCATAATTGGTCCCATCAAAAAGAGGAGGTCTAAAAATATTACCACTTTCACCCGACATGATAGATAAACCTAAAACCCGCTCTGATACCAATTGTAGGTTTTTATAATGTAGGATCCACAAGGATCTAAATAGGTACTATCAAACACCTAGAGGGGGGTGAATAGGTGTAATATTTAAAAAACAAATCTCAGTGCAAAATAAAAACCAATGCGGAAAATAAAAATCAGCACACCGAGATTTACGTGGAAACTCCAATCCAGGAGAAAAACCACGGGACCAACACGCAATAACAATCCACTAAGAAAAGAAGAATAACAAGGTGATTACCGACTCCACGGACTCAACCCCTCCTTCAACTTCTTCGGACCTTGCGCTCCACCGATTGCACGTCCACTGCACACGTTCGAATCCACGAACGCCACTCGAATCCACGAGCACACGTTTCGAATCCACGAAACGCCTTCAACACACCGAATCCACGATGCCACGTCGAATCCACGACGCAAACTCAGCCGGTAAGAATATTGGCTTCGATGGTGATCCTTTGCTTAGATTATCAATGAAGAACCATGGAAGAATCTCTAAGCAAAGATTAGATCAATTCGACAAAAGATATGTTCTTGAAAGAACCATCGAATTGACCTAAAAGAGGCTATAAAGAAGAACGATAAAAACCTAGCCTCTAGGGTTGCTCTCAAGTGTTTTATAAAATGATCGGTATTGTCCCACGTTCTTGAGAAACCCTAAGTGTCTATTTATAGGTTAGAAACCTTTGGAAAGAGATAAGAATCAAAAACTTACCTTATCTGGAATTTTTCAGGACGGCGATCCGGATCGGATTTACTGCGATCCGGATCGTCGTAACGAGATTGACAATTCCAGAAAAACAAGGGTTCGGGATCCGGATTGAAATGCCCGATCCGGATCGTTCATAATTCCAGCAAAATCCCATGTTCGGGATCCGGATCGGAATTGGCCTTTGATCCGGATTGGATTTGCCAATGAACAACACCCTTCGGGATCCGGATTGGATTGTCTGATCCGGATCCTGAACATGTCCCATGTCCAGTTTTTGATTTTTATGCAATTAAAAATTCAACCAAGTGTTTCTACACTATAAGAAAGTATTCGGATCACCAAAATTATTTAGTTAAACATACCTGATCCTTTTGAATACTTTCTTCTTGAGATTGATGTAACTGATCCACAATTCTTCATCTTCAATCTTCAAGACTCAAAACACTGAGTGTCAACTTGAGCTCTTGTTGAATCTTCTCTAAGTCTTCGATTGCTGATTGACAATTTGATCCCTTTAAGACTCCGACTCAACTTACTGACTTGACTCACGAAATATGCCAACACCAAAAAGTCGTAACACGAGAGACTCCCTGGACTACTCCGATGGACTTTTGAGCTGATTTTTGCGGCAGCGCGTTAACAAGAGGTACGCCTTCGATTTTTATGTTGATCACTTCGCCTTATTTTGGGTTTTTGGCATGGTTCTCGAGGCTTTTCTGTGACCCTTTGTACTGCTGCAAGGTACGGGACAGCGGTGGAGTATTATTGGATTTTCTCGGTCTACGAGCATCGGAATGAGGCGTTTAAGGACTCGATTGATATCTATGCTTCGAGAGGAACGCACCCGTATTTTTATCAGAATTTTTTGAGAACTCTTCGAAGGTGATATTTATGCTTCTTGCGGACTGATTTCCTTCCGGATTTTGTTTGTGGATACTTTGACATACCCGTGTTGTTGTATTTATATCTTGGCCTACAGGTGTCGGAACGGGACGTATAAATACTTGATTTGTATCTGCTCGTCGCGAGAATCGCAACTGTGATTTTTTTGGGATTTTTGGAGGACTGTACGCAGGTCAGAATCCTCCCTCTTCTCTGCTGGTTTGGAAAATAGCGTGTGCTGTTTGGGTATTTGGGGTATTTGATTGTTGTATGTGGTTGCATTGTTGGTTGAGGCAGAGGCTTGTGCGACTGAGTACCGAGGGTGCAGTTTCGGCGAATTTTGGATAGTGTGTGACTACGCACTTCACCGACTTCGGTATTGCCTGCGGAAAGCGTTTCAGGTGGGTTGCTTCATCTCCAGAACCGGTGGACGATTCTCAAATTCTGTATGTTAGAATGCATGCATGTTTAGGGTACAATATTTGTGATTAAGGGGTAAGCATAGGGATGATAGTTGTACAAGGAATTGCAAGTGAATATTCATGTTAAATATTATTGAGGACTTGCTAGATTTGGATATCCAGGATTATGAATAGTAAAAGCTTACCTAAAGGGATTTACCCTATGTGATTGGTAGCATGCATGTTTAATTGTACAATATTTAGCATCGAGATGGAAGCTTGAGGAATAGCCTAGATCATGCAGATTGATATACTATAGTAGTGATCTTTTAGCATGCCATGTTGCACATAGTCTTTTATGATATGATTACTCAATGGAGTATGAGGCTATATCTATGTGCGGGTATCATTCTGATGATTTTGATGGACCATGGATTATGGACGGGTGTTGTAGATTGGTGGATTTGGCAGGTGGAGCTACTATTTGCTATATTACCTTTTATCTTTCTTGAGGACATTTGCATGCTTGTATGGATATCTAGATAGGCCATCATTTATTGCTACACTATCATGTTGGAATCTGACTTAGGAGAAACCATGTTTGTTCTTTCTCCTTTCTTTTTAGATTCAGGTTGCTCGGGTTCAGCAGGGGTTTAGGATAGTGTAGCCGAGACTTCTTTTTTTTTTATTAAACAGGGATATACCCTATTTTAACACAGGAGGGGGGGGGGGGTGGGGGGGTGGGGGGGAGAAAGAGAGAACATAACCCAACAAACACAAAATCGGACTGCTCCTATACATGGAAGGACAGAAGCAAAAAAACTCAACCAGAAACTCAACCAAAAACCCACCAAAAAACTGCAGACTAATGGTACCCCACCATTTGTAACCCAAGACCATCTATGTTCACGGCCCTCAAATTTTTTTTTCCAGAAATAAACAGTCGCTAATACCCTACTCTCAAGCTCTGCTAGAGTGGAGAGTCGGTTATTGAATAGTCTCGAATTTCGTTCCTTCCATAGCTCCCAACAAGTCGCCGCGAAACAGAGATCGAAGAGATCCCTCGGGTATCCAGAAAATAAAGATCTAAGAGTTCTCCAACGAGATGCCAAATCCCTCAAAGGGCACTCCCTGAAAATTCGCAGCCGCTCCAATAATCTTTTCCAAAGTGCTCTTGCAAAAAAACAAGAAAAAAGGAGATGTTCTAGAGTTTCTTGATTCCTGGAGCAAAAGACGCAGATAGATGGGCCAATCCACCCACGCCGTGCAAGTAAGTCTGCAGTGAGTACCCTGTTCCTTGCCGCTAACCATAGAAATAGCTTAATCCTAAGGTGAGCCTTAATTCGCCACAAAAACAGAATATTACGTTCCATAATTCCGCCGTTGACCAGAAAGAAATAAGCGTTCAGGGAGGAGAAGGTACCAAATTTGTTCCAACGCCACTCCAGCGAGTCGAAAGAGGCTGATAGCGTGCAGTTTTGAACTAAGGTTTGGAGTTGCTGTAGCTCTGCGTGCACCTCGTAGGTTAAAGGTTGAATGAATGCCGACTCCCAACAGTGAGAATACCTTCTCAGCGAAGTGCCAACCGATAAGTGCTTGGAAGTCGCTGCCGCAAACAAGTTAGGGAGAAGATTCATTAGTGAAGTATCTCCCAGCCAACGAGCCGTCCAAAAAGGAGCTGACCGGCCGTCGCCCAATGAAAAACTGACCGAAGTAAAGAAAGGTTGAGCAAGCTTTAGCATGTCCTTCCAAATGGGGGAGCAACTGGTTGGAAACTTGCCTGTGGTCGCCGGTGGCCTAGATCTGTAATGCTTGGACCAGATTACGTGCACCCAAGGGGTAGTAGGAGAGTTGAAGAGGTTCCACAGACCCTTCATCAAGAGGGACGAGTTTGTCGACTGTAACTGCCTAATGCCGATCCCTCCCAGCCGCCTAGGACAGCAAATAGTTCCCCACTTCACCAAACAGTGGAAGCCACTACCAAGTTTCTTTCCCCTCCAGAAAAACCCCCTCCGGATTTTATCAATAGACGCAACAACCCAAGCTGGTAGTCAAAACACCGAACAGAAAAAAATGGGGATGCCCGATAGAACCGAGTTAAGAAGGACCAGTCGACCGCCCCGAGAGAGCGTATTACATTTCCACCCTGCCAACCGACTATCAAGCTTCTCAATCAAGGATAAATAATCCACCTTATGTAGCTTCCTCGGCGAGAGGGGAAGACCCAGATATTTGAGAGGGAAATCATGCAAGGGGCAATTAAAGAAAATACCCAGGCTAGATGCTTGCTCGGTCGATAGGTTGATAGGGGTAATTGAGCTTTTGCCGAAATTGATCTTAAGACTAGAGCATGCCGAAAAGTTATCGAGAATCAACTTGATGATAGCAGCCGACCTAATAGAACCATCGAAAAAAATAAGCATGTCGCCGGCGAATTGAAGCGAGTGGAATTTTTGCTCCCCTACATTCACCGCCGGTAGAAGGTACGAATCCACCGCCGCCTGGAACATTTTAAACAGTACGTCCACATAGAAGATGAAGAGAAGAGGTGATAGAGGATCCCCCTATCGCAAACCTCTCGCACAAGTGAAGGAGTTTCCTTGTACCCCATTAAGAAGCACCGCCGTTGACGCCGAAGTAAGCAGGCCCTCAATCCAACGCATTCATCTATCCCCGAAACCTCTCGCCTTAAGTACCTCAAGGAGGAAGGTCCAATTAACGTGATCGAAAACTCGCTCAAAATCAAGTTTTAAAACAGCAGCACTAGAGTTAGAAGAATGTAGATGATGCACCAGGAAATGAGCACATAAAAAATTATCAAGAATGTGCCGACCTTTTATGAAGGCCGACATTTCTGCAGTCTCGTTGCGAGAACTTTCGAGAGAAGCTTCGACAGACTATGGACAAGGTTAATAGGTCGAAAGTCCCGTGCAGTCAAGAGCTCGGTTTTCTTAGGAATGAGGCAGATCCAACTTTTGTTGATGGCGGCCATATTTACCCTACCTGAGTAAAACCCCTCGAAAACCGCCATCACGTCAACTTTAATGATTCCCCAGAACCGCTGATAGAAAAGCATAGGAAACCCATCTGGCCCCGGGGCCTTCTCCGAAGCCGAAGAGAAAACAGCACTTGTCACCTCCTCCAAAGTGAACGGATTGTGGGTATTGCGGTGACCGCGGACGTTGGGCGGTCGACCGAGGGTCGATTGTACTTGATTGTGGATGGCAGGATAGTGTGGCAACCGTGAATATTCGGCGGTTGACCGGAGGTCGGTTATGGGTTTATGGGTTGTGGGGCATTACGACAACCGCGGATACTGGGCGGTTGACCGGATTTGTACTATTGCATCAGATTGGGCATCAAATTTCTTTAGTGGCTGGATTTTCCCACTTTGATCAGAGTCGTGATCCAGTCCTGCTGATTTATGATACTTATGATACTTGTTACTGAGATACTTACTCGTATGGGTCGCTCCCCTCGAGTGCCACTCCGGAGTGTGCGACAGACAGATTTTGAGTCCTTGAGACTCCTTTTTCCCATCGGCGTTATGCGTTGTCCAGTATACCCAATATGGCAGGCACAGCAGGCAGTACCAGTTCTTACTGGTCCATTGATTGGGTTTATTGCAGGCAAGTACTTTTATTGTTGCACTCGTGCCTTGGGCTGAGTGGAGTCTGGTAGCTGAGTTTAGACCAGTGCTAGTGTTGTTGGGAGCCGTTTGGTTTGACGGTGGTCCCGCGTCGTTGAGAGTACTTTGACCGTTGTGTTGGAGGTTGAGCATCTTGAGTCTATCCGTTCTGAGATAGAGCGTGGATTTCGACTATAGCTTGCATGAGCCACTATTCGATAGCGAGTTAGTCCGTTTGGACACCCTACATAATTCTTGCCCGGCAGTGGGAGGTGGTTGTAGGTGGGCGCAGGTTTGACTGGACCAGATGTGGCAGTCAGCTCGATTGGGTCGATTGTGCACTTCATGTGCTAGTGGTGGCATACCTTTCTTTGGTTCTCCCCTTTTGAGCATTTAGATAGAGGCATGGTAGCTGTTGAGTACCTCCAGCTTTCTTGTTCAGTTTTTACCACATGGTTATCTTATGCCTCTAGTAGACTTAGTGGGCAGATCGTCCGGCCTGGCGGTGGTACCCACTGAGAACTCCCCTTTTGGTGTAGTTCTCACACCCATTGGGGGTTTTCCCCTCTCCTTTTTCTTTCTCTCCTTTGTTTTGCAAAGTCTTAGCGAGTGTTGTTGATTCTGCGGTTGTTGATCGAGGCGAGGGAGTCGCGAGCTAGATCCCTACCCGTCGTTGGAGAGTAGCGGTACCCCTTCAGAGGAGATCTTCAGTAGATTAGTTACTTTATTTTCTCTTTTGAGAGACTGATGTAGTGAGGATATGATATGTATTGAGAGCCTGTACACTGATGTTTTATTGGAGATACCTCCCTGTTGAGTTCTGGGTTTTGTATTTGAGGATATTGTATGATTATCTTTTGGGAGATGGACATTGTTTATTATTTCCAGTTGTACAGTGGTTGATTTTAGTTTTACAGCAGATTTTATTTATAGCTCTGATATCTGTTAGCTGTAGTACTTTTCTTGCAGGTAGGACGCTTCGCCTATGCGGAGTTTTGTATAGGCGGCAGATCTGTTGGCGAGCCCCGGTCGTAGTTTCGACCCCGGGGCGTGACACTTTTAATCCCTGTGTGACACCCCCGGAATTTGGATTAGTCCTATATATAAATGATATAATAGGACTAAATCTCTAACCCGGCTATAGCATTTTGGATGGTAGCAAGATCCAAGAGGTTATGAGAGTTAAGCGTGCTAGAGCTAGAGTAGTTCTAGGATAGGTGACCCCGTGGGAAGTGGGGCGTCACAGTTGGTATCAGAGCCTTTCACCAGCCGAAAATGTGAGATGAGTCTCGGCTGAGCCAGGGTTATATAGCGGGTAGAGCGAGGCTCCCCGGCTAATGACCGTTGTGAGTGGAGTGCATCTCCTCACAAGGTCGGCTAAGGCTAGCGAGACGAGTCTCACATCGCCTGGTGCTTGTGAGTGTGCTTGAGTCTGACGTGGACGTCAGGGCTTAAAGGGAGGAAGAATGTGACACCCCCGGAATTTGGATTAGTCCTATATATAAATGATATAATAGAACTAAATCTCTAATCCGGCTATAGCATTTTGGATGGTAGCAAGATCCAAGAGGTTATGGGAGTTAAGCGTGCTAGAGCTAGAGTAGTTCTAGGATGGGTGACCCCTTGGGAAGTGGGGCGTTCTCGGCATGCAACGGGAGAAGATCATGCGGTTCCTCCTAGAAAAGAGGGCCCCCAACCTCACAGAAAAGCTGGTGTAACGACCCGACCCACTAGCAATAATAACTCGTTGAGCCTAAATCACAACACCCAAAATGCTTAAGCCCAGTTATTATTACTAGTACCTATGTTCGTCAGCCCAAACACACACACAGCAGCCCAACATCACCGAGCGATGTGAGACTTGTCTCGCTAGCCCTGCCATCTAGACCCAGGCTCGGCCGAGACTCGCCACACACTTCAAGCTGGTTATTGGCTCTGATACCAAATTTAACGATCCAGCCCACTAGCAATAATAACTCGTTGGGTCTAAACCACAACCCAAAATACTTAAGCCCAGTTATTATTACTAGTGTCCACAAGACTTGTCTCACTAACCCTGTCATATAGACCCAGGCTCAGCCGAGACTCGCCGCACACTTCCGGCTGGTTATTGGCTTTGATACCAAATGTAACGACCCGACCCACTAGCAATAATAACTCGTTGGGCCCAAATCACAACCCAAAATGCTTAAGCATAGTTATTATTACTAGTACCGATGTCTCTTATATACCCAATCACATTCCCATTCACATCTAATGTGGGATTATTGGGGTGTCACAGCTAGTTGAAGCGTGACGAGGCCGACTCGCCTGCGGGGGCTAGGCGTTTGAACGGCCCGAGTTCATCTAGCTTCTAGAGATGGAGGCAAAAGGCTAGCCTTCTCCCCAAGGGATCTTCTTAGTGACAGCCATCCGAAAGCAGCCCAAAATCGGTTGGACCATCGGACGTAAGATCCCGGATTGGTAGCTCACCAACAGGGGTTTCTCCAAGAGAGTCCACATTAGAACTCCAGAGTGGAGAAAAGCATTTGACAACCGGCGTCACGACACCGCCAGATTCTGATTGAGCGGCTGCCTTAAAACGATCCTCAAAGATGGAAAAGCTACGACCGGAACGCTGGCGTAACAGTAGCATAGGAGTCATCATGAAAGAGGAAGGCGGTGCTAAGAAAATTACAAGTGAGGCCTTCTTATAGGCCAACGAAAAAAGCGAAGTAATGACTGTCGTCCCTTGGGGGATCACAGCATTTAACGAAGAGGAACGGCAAAGGACAGTTTCAGCGAGAATCAAGGAAGATTGGCACCTGTTTGTGGATCCCTCCGACAATGGATTAATATTTTGCCAAAATATGGGGATAATCGCTCGACATCATTATCAGTGCCAGAAGTTGACTCATTTTCGACAATCGCCCGAACGGCCTATTAGGCGATTGCCGAGGGGGCATTGTTGAGACCAAAATTTTCGCTACTTAAGGGAGTGACACGTGACATCTACTATCGACTAGAGGTATCAGCCGACAGGGGTTTGAGTCAGTAGAACGGGACTCGTGCATCTATTGAGACCGGTCTCGATTATAGAAGAAAATAGCTCGCAACGCAAGTCATCGGCCAAAAACATTAGCCGATAAAGGAAGAGGGATCCGAGTTCTGATCCCGGGCCGACCCCAGTCGCATAAGATTGCGGCACACGACATAGGTTATCGGCTAAGATCATTAGCCGATAGGAAAAGCAGCCGACGCAAGGATTATCACATCGGCTAGGTGTTGGGTTATAAGTAATTGGATCTAAATAGGGGAAAAAACACCTAGAGGGGGGTGAATAGGTGTAAACAATAAACACTCAAAAAATCATTGCGCAATAAAACCCAATGCGGAAAAATAAATGAACACGCAAGATTTTTACGTGGAAAAACTCCAAACCGGAGTAAAAAACCACGGGACCGATAACACGGCGAAATCCACTAGAATTAACACACGTACAAGGTGATATAACGTACTCACAGACGACTCAACCTTTTACCATACGCTCCTAGTAGATCTTCTCCGCTCGCTCCACGACGCTTCTCGAATCCACGATCCGCGCCCAACGCTGAATCCACAGCGTCCAACGTCGAGTCCACGACGTCCGACCGAATCCACGGTCTTCACCCAATAGCACGCTTCGAATCCACGAACGTAGCTTGCACCTTGAATCCACAAGGCCACGCGAGTCCACGCGCCGATTTTGGGTAAATCGTTGTTTGTTTGGGTGGTGATGATCCGCCGAATACTTAGATTAAAATAGATCGGAAATACCATCTAAGTATTCATTGATTTGATTCTACTCAAAATGTGAGTATGGAAAACCTAGAATCAAATCAATCAATATAGATGAAGAAACATAGAATAAATCTATTGATTTCCTTTCTTCTCTATATGTGGATTTTTCTTTTCGGCTATTTTTTCTATTTGTGCCGATCTATGCGGATGCCCTAGAAAATGAATATAGGGCCTATTTATAGGTTAGAAACCATTGGAAGAAGATAAGGATCAAAAACAGCCTTTTCTGGAGATTTTACGACGGCGATCCGGATTGGAATTGGCGATCCGGATTGCAGAAGCAAGAAAGACGATTTCCAGAAAAATGCAGTTCGGGATCCGGATCGTAGTCCCCGATCCGGATCGTTCATACAGTTTCACCAAACATCACGTTCGGGATCCGGATTGCAAATCCTGATCCGGATCGTGCAAGCAAAAGGTAAAACTAGTGTTCGGGATCCGGATCATGAAATGCTGCGATCCGGATTGAACCAGTGTATGAACAAACACCCTTCGGGATCCGGATTGCCGAGCACGATCCGGATCCTGAACATGTCCCATGTCCAGTTTTTGATGTTTATGCAATAAAACCTCTTCCAGGTGTTTCTACACTATAAGAAGTATTCGGATCATCAAAAATCTTTAGTTAAACGTACCTGATCCTTTTGAATTCTTCTTTCTTGAGATTGAGGTATATGATCCAAAGTTCTTCATCTTCAATCTTCAAGACTTAATACTTTCACGAAATACGCCAACTCAAATTCCGTAACAATCTCCCCCTTTGGCGGTTTCGTGACAAAACACAAATCCACAAAAGAAAATTCAAAAAGATATTTTTGTTGCTATCACCATACAACAAAAATTTACAATGGAGATCCAAAAATTAAAAACATGAGATAAACTCCTAAAACAGACTCTAGACTTAGACATCTGTACTCTCTGCACAAAGAAATCATTCTTGACAAACAAAATCGTTAGATACCTCAAGAATTGAAACATACAAAACCAAGTACAGAGATAGAGTTTATTCTCATCATGACATTTGAAGAATTCAGATATGTAAGAGAATCATAGTTAAAAACCAACATATCTTCTAAGCATTCAAAACCAAATGTCACAAACTGTTAGTCCAACATCAACTTGTTAGTCATATTACATGCCCAAATAGTTAGTCGAATAGTTAGTAGGGACATGCAACAAATCACAAAAGAAAAACCAAAGTTGAGTTGAGATCATACTTACCTTGATATTCACAATGTTCATACATTTTCGTCATTGTTCAAGTTCATTGTCCAAGTTCTCTCTAAACTCTCTCCCCCTTTTTGTCACAAACAAAGCCAAAACGTAGCAAAAGCTACAAAATGTAAGGAGAGTTAAAAAGTTCTATTAATATGCACAACCTGAGAACTAAACTACAAGTTAGAACAAAAACTAAGTCCTAAAAATCGAAACTAAATGTTAAGAACCGAAGAACTGAGAACTGCAAGAGAGTAAGGTCATAGAAAAAGTGAACAGAAGGTGCTGCTCAGTCTGAAGAGTCTGAACTGGTACAGCTCAGCTTGCTCAAAATCCCTTTAAGCATTTTTGAAATATTGAATACTTTTTCTTGATCTTCTTGTGCTGAGAGGAAATTTGCTGAAGTTCTTTCGATATTCTTTCTTGTTCAGCAGAGAGTCTTTGTTGTTCCTGGCGAATGATTCCAATATATCTGTGTCTGTAGTCCGTGTCTTCGAGTGTGATGGATGCTGTGTAGATGCAGATGGTGCATCCAGTCCCTGAACCCATGGAGATTCAGTTTGTAGAATTCCAGAAAGTGAGCGTGCTCTGGTAAGAGGCCCACTATGCTGACTTTCACTTCTTTGGACATTCTTCCGTCTTGTATATTGCTTAGTTGTTGAGGCAGATTTCATAAGCCTTTTTCCTTTGACAAATTTCCTGTTCTCCTCATCAATTTTTCGTTGAACATCTTTGAAGAATTCATCCCATTCTTCCTCATCATAGTCTGAGCTGTCCTCCCCAGCTTCTTTGTCTTTTCTTGAGTTGAATCATCCTGTTCCTTTTTAACAGATGTACTCGTGTGCACCATTGTGACCAACAAAAGAAGGAACCAGGAGAATGCCATTGATCACAGTGCTTTAAGAAGTTGAAGTCCTGTGAAGAGCAACTCAAGAACACATGAAAAATCGTCAATTTTGAAAAATTTGAAAAATTGTACCTAGACAATCATAATCATGTAGAGAAGCTAAGAATCAAATTAGTTTTGCAAAAAGAATTTTAAAAATAGATCAATCCATGATTTTCAAAAATTCCTCTTTTATGCCCTAAAACCGAATTTTTAGAAATCGAAGCCTAAAAACTCGTTAATCAGGTAAAAACCCAGCATAAAAGCAAAACTAATTGACCCAGAGTTCTTATTTCAAAAGAAATTTGATCAAAAACCATTCACAAACGAAAAAGATCCATGATTTCAACTCACGTTTGATGAAAAAATATAAAAACTGTGAAAAACCGAGATTTGATCAATAAAACTTACTTGAATCCGAAGAACTTTGAGTTTGGAAGCTCCAAGATGCAAGAAATCTAGAGAGAGAAGCTCTAGAGACTTGAGAACAAAAGATTAGGGTAAAAGAAATCAAATCCTCTTTGTTCTTATAAAAACCCTAGCCGTGATCCGGATCGGATCGAGAATGTGATCCGGATCGGCTACCCGCAGGAAGAATCCTGCGTTCGGGATCCGGATCACTTACCCGATCCGGATCGGCTTCAACTTTTTCTCCAGAAAAATTTAGAAAAATTCCATAAAATCCAGAAAAAGTATGTAAGCACTTTACCATGTCAACTTTAAACAAAAATCATCGTTTCATACAACAAGAAATAGATTATGCAAAATCTATCAAAAATACTCAAAAATGAAACGAAAATTTACGAAAGTTAAAACACTTAAAGTTGAACAACTTCAATTACATCTATCCTGATCTTATGTGTAATGCCTTTATCAAATCATCAATTTTGGTAAAGAAAATGAAATACCAAGATCAATAGATGTTTGAAATCCCAGATAAGTTAGATAATATATCTAGACAATCTGTTGAAGGAGTGGCTCTTTGAGCATCTTTTATCAAAAATCCCACCTTATACCAACCATGAAATACGACTGAGTCAAGTATTTCAATATGCATTTCATCAACATTTTTAAAACAAAAATTTGCTTTGCATTCATGGAGTATCTTTTTCTTTCTTTCATTTTCTCCATGTGGTGGTAGTTTTCACACTCCTCATTGGGATGTAACTCTTTCCACATCTTTTGAGCATTTTACATTTCATTGACTCCCCCTCAATTGGCTATCAATTATTTAATATATAAGGTATTCAACCAAAAATTGATCTCGCATTCATACTCGACTAAGCAATCAAATATGATAATGACTATACCAAGAGATCATTGAGAGAGAAATTGACTTTGATCACTTAAAAGATGGTTTAATTAACGTAAATGATCATTGCAACATTGAAATATTATGATATCAAAAGCATAATAAATTTCTAAATGCATAAAAGGATGCAATTAAAGTCAATTATGATTTATGCTCAATTAATGTCCTATGTACAAAACATAGATAATGAACAAAACAAAAACAAAAACAAAACCTAACCTAAGCAAAGGTTTCAAAAAGAGTTTATTTCAAGGAAAGCATGCCAATTGCTTTACGCAAGTGAATAAAACGTTTTTGATCCAAAGGTTTTGTTAAGATATCAGCTAATTGATCCTCAGTTGAAATATATGACAGTTGAAGAATGTTTGATTCAACTAGCTCTCTAAGAAAATGATATCTAAGTTCAATATGTTTTGTTCTAGAGTGCAACACAGGGTTTTTTGAAATGTTAATAGCACTAGTGTTGTCACATAAAATGGTTACCGAAGATGCTGAAATCCGGAAATCGCTCAACACGCTTTTCATCCAAATCAATTGGGTTGAACAACTTCCTGCAGAAATGTACTCCGCTTCGGCAGTCGAGAGTGCTATGCAATTCTGCTTTTTACTGTGCCATGCAACAAGGCAATGGCCAAGATAGAAGCATGCACCACTCGTGCTTTTCCGGTCATCCACTGATCCAGCCCAATCGGCATCTGAGTATCCAACAATATCTAAACTTGTTCCCATAGGATACCAAATTCCGAAATTGATTGTACCTTTGATATATCGGATGATCCGTTTCACCGCTTTCAGGTGAACCTCCTTCGGTGCTGATTGATATCTCGCACAAATCCCAACACTGAAGGATATATCCGGGCGACTAGCCGTGAGATATAGTAGACTTCCAATCATACTGCGATACAGTTTCTCGTCTACATTCTCACTATGTGATTCACTTCCAAGTCCCTTATGGCTAGTTCCCATTGGAGTCGGAAAATCCTTAGAATTTTCTAGATCAAACTTTTTGACCAACTCCATTGCATACTTGGATTGACACAAGTGAATACCTTCATCGTTTTGTTTAACTTGTAATCCAAGAAAATAAGTCAATTCGCCCATCATGGACATCTCAAATTCGCTTTCCATGGTCTCCGCGAATTTAGAAGCATCATTATCTCTTGTTGCTCCAAAAACAATGTCATCGACATAGATTTGAGCAACTATGAAATTGTTTTGATAATGCTTCACAAAGAGAGTCCTGTCAGCTCCCCCTCGAGTGTAGCCCTTTTCCAAAAGGTGCTTTGTCAACCTTTCGTACCATGCTCGCGGTGCTTGTTTCAGACCGTAAAGAGCCTTTTTCAGACGAAAAACATGGTTAGGTAGTTTATGATCCACAAAACCTTTCGGTTGAGCCACATAAACTTCCTCATTTAAAAACCCATTTAAAAAGGCGCTCTTTACGTCCATTTGAAATAATTTGATTTTAAAATGACAAGCAATCGCAAACAAGATACGAATGGACTCGAGTCTAGCTACAGGGGCGAAAGTTTCATCAAAGTCTATACCTTCTACTTGAGAGTAGCCTTGAGCAACTAACCTTGCTTTGTTTCTGATGATAGTACCTTCTTCATTTTTCTTGTTCTTGAAGATCCATTTGGTTCCTATCACATTGTGTTGCTTCGGAGGCTTCGTTAATTCCCAGACTTTGTTTCGCTCGAATTGATGGAGCTCTTCCTGCATTGCTTTAATCCAGTAGTCATCTTGGAGAGCTTCATCAACATTCTTTGGTTCGATTTGTGATACATAGCATGCAAATCCGCAAACCAATTGTCTCCGTGTTCTAACTCATTCTTGTGGATCTCCAATGATGTTCGATTCAGGATGATCCTTGGAGATGCGTAACGTTTGAGGTAGAGGAGTAGACGGAGGTACACGAGATGATTCCTGCACATCAGATGAACTTGAAGAACCGTTGTTGGGTTAGGTTAATAAGGATCTAATAGGGGAAAAAACACCTAGAGGGGGGTGAATAGGTGTAAACAATAAACACTCAAAAAATCATTGTGCGATAAAACCCAATGCGGAAAAATAAAAGAACACACAAGATTTTTACGTGGAAAACTCCAAACCGGAGTAAAAAACCACGGGACCGATAACACGGCGAAATCCACTAGAGTTAACACACGTACAAGGTGATATAACGTACTCACAGACGACTCAACCTTTTACCATACGCCCCTAGTCGATCTTCCCGCTCGCTCCACGACGCTTCTCGAATCCACGATCCGCGCCCAACGCTGAATCCACAGCGTCCAACGTCGAGTCCACGACGTCCAACCGAATCCACGGTCTTCACCCAATGGTACGCTTCGAATCCACGAACGCACCTCGCTCCGAATCCACGAAAGCGATAACACCTTGAATCCACAAGGCCACGCGAGTCCACGCGCCGATTTTGGGGTAAATCGTTGTTTGTTTGGGTGGTGATGATCCGCCGAATACTTAGATCAAGAGTAGATCGGAAATACCATCTAAGTATTCATTAGTTTGATTCAACTCAAGATGTGAGTATGAAAACCTAGAATCAAACTAATCAATATAGATGAAGAAACATAGAATAGATCTATTGATTTCCTTTCTTCTCTATATGTGGATCTAAGGCCGTATAAAATGATATGTGAAAATGACGGCTCTATTTGGATTCCCCTAGAAAAATGACCATAGGGTTTATTTATAGGTTAGAAACCCTAGGAAGAATATTCGGATCAAAAACAAACTTTTCTGGAAAGTTTTACCGACGGCGATCCGGATTGTATAAGCCACGATCCGGATCGCAGACGCACAGAATGCAGTTTCCAGAAAATCACCTGTTCGGGATCCGGATCATAATCCACGATCCGGATCGTTCATACATTTTCACAAAACATCCCATTCGGGATCCGGATTGTACAAGCTGTGATCCGGATTGCAGCAATGTATGAACGAACACCTTTCGGGATCCGGATTGAAAGTCCACGATCCGGATCCTGAACATGTCCCATGTCCAGTTTTTGATGAATAAGCAGTTAAAACCTCTTCCAGGTGTTTCTACACTATAAGAAGTATTCGGATCATCAAAATTATTTAGTTAAACGTACCTGATCCTTTTGAATTCTTCTTTCTTGAGATTGAGGTATACGATCCGAAGTTTCTTCATCTTCAATCTTCAAGACTTAATACAATCACGAAATACGCCAACTCAAATTCCGTAACAATCTCCCCCTTTGGCGGTTTCGTGACAAAACACAGATCCACAAAGAAAATTCAAAAAGATATTTTTGTTGCTATCACCATACAACAAAAATTTACAAAAGAGTTCCAGAAATTAAATACATGAGATAAACTCCTAAGACAGACTCTAGACTTAGACATCTGTAACCTCTGCACACAGAAAACATTCTTGACAAACAAAATCGTTAGATACCTCAAGAATTGGAACATAGAAAAACCAAGTGCAGAGATAGAGTTTGATCTCACCATGTAATACTCGGGAAATTTGAGTTGGTAAAGAGTGTTTTTCAGGTGGGAATGTGTGCGAGGAAACAAAATTAACCTTAGTGGTGTGTATACCGGTGTGCGGATGGCACAGTTTCCGAAGCACAAATTCCGCCTTTCCGATCCGAGTCTGATCTCGGAAAACTGAGTCTCCAGTGCGACCGTCTCATCGAATCGAGTGAAAATGGTATAGACCATTTGTTGATCCGACGGTCGGATCGTCCTGAAATTAGCAAGAAAACTAGTGGGGCCCGCGACTTAAGTGAATAGTGATTTGAATAGTAACACCCTGATTTATTTTCCGCGTTGGCCAACATCGCCCGATCGACTGTCTGGAGTCCGAATCTGACGATCCAGGTAGTCGATTTAAATGGCGTCGTCGATCTGAGCGCAGTGGCGTCGACGAAATTTCCGTTTGACGAGCCGGAAGCATCGTAAAGCATGCAGATTTGTCTATTTTACCGTATTTGATGGATTTTAAAATTATAGGGGATCGAATGCGACAAACTAAAATCACTACTTTATAGATTTCGTCGAGCCGGACGTCGTGGTAGTGTCCGTTTTTCAGTTTTGAAGACCCGATGGCCTCGAAAAGCGTGAAATACTAAAAAAATTTGCACTATTTTGTGAAGAGCCCTTACATTTTATGTGTGTTATGCAAGAGAATTGGTGGAGAGAGTCTTCTATGCAAGATGGATTGTACAGCGATGGACCTAAGTCTAAAGGTTGAGAGTTGAAGGGCTTGTTTGCATCTTGTTGCAAATATAACCCTAAAAGGCTTTCGAAGGTTTAGGTTGCTCAAACCCTAGCCGCACTACTCCATGTCCGCACCCACGACTCCCTCTCCTCCTCCTCTGTGATTCCCGAGCCGCACGCCGCCGGCCGCCACCTTCCCTCGCCGGGAAAGCAAAGATCCATTCTTGCTTTCGGGTTGGATTGACAAGGGAAGCAACCTAAGGGCTCGGGTTCTCTTCTAACCACATCTGGGAGCACCCTCGACCACCAGAAAGGCAGACCGAAGAGCCCCGACGGCTGGAACCGCCGCGCGCCGCCGGGCCATCTTTTCTTCTTCCCCGAGGTCGGTGAGTGGAACCCTTTCCTCCCTTGTTTTTCTCGCAACTTGGACCATGGAAGTCACCTACTGACGTCGTAGGGAGCATCCCGGACCGACCCCGAAGTCCCAGGACCCCCGGATGGCCGACGGGTGCAAGTGGGTCGCCGGAACCCTAGATCGTGGCCGGGTTTTGCGCGCGCGCTGCCTCCGGCGCTCCGGCGGTGGAACCAACTCGACCAAAAGTCTCTGCTGGTCCCCAGAAGACAACCCACAAACTTTGGTGGGCTTTGGTACAGTGTGGAGTGCGGAGGAGGAAGCCCTAGGTTCGAGTTCTTGGTGTTGGCCGAGCAACGCCGCCCCATCGCCGCCGTCGCTCCTCCGGGGACGGCCAGGCCTGGTAAGTCTTATTACACCTTGGGCTTGCCTCTAGTCCACTTGCATGCAACCCATGCAGCCCCGTCCTCGAACCGCCATTAATGGGCTAATCCAAGCTTTTCTTCGTCTTCCTCGGGTTGAGGAGCTCAGGGAGCTACAAGCTTCATGGGCTGAGGCTTATTCCACTCCTGGAAGTTCCAGAAAGGTGGTGCTCACCTTTTTTCGAAGATTGACCGAGTGGAAGGCGACATCGGCCAACTTGAGCTCCATCAAGGTCCGAGGTGGGATCTTCTTGCTCCAGCAACATCTCCAGCTGTGCTACGACCTCCCACAGGTGAGCCTCCTATTTTTCTTGATGTCTTCTAGCTTGTGCTCACTTTGGTTAGGGTCTGGAACTTGTGGGATGGTGAGAGTCCCAAGTTAAGCTCTTTATATGTACGAGTGGGATCATGTGCCATGGCTGCTTGCTGGGTGGATCTGCAGAGGCCCAGAGGTGAGCCTCTGTACTTTTGGATACCCCTGAGCATGATGCTCACACTAAAACTGGATATGACTTAATATAAAATTTGATTAAGCAATGGTGAGCCTTAATGCACCTTAAGAATGGGCCAACTTGTATTTTGTTGACCGGCTTGCTCTCAAACGGTGAGCACGGGGTCCGGCACGTCGAAATATAATTTCTGATAATTTATTTTGGTTTAACGATTCCCGGTTTAAAAGTTGGAGGTAAATTAGTGAGTTTTATATGAATAAAAGTGCAATTTTGGCAAAGTCGGGGGGGTCTAATGGTAATTGTAGCTTGGTAGGCTGTTGGGGACAGCATTCACTTCCCTTAACTTCCTTTGAACAGATCTTCGCTTTGCGACCTGTGAATCGGCAAAATGGTCGATTCATCGGCGGTGTCGGATTAAACACGTTGTTGTTCGAAGAAATTGGGTTATTATTGATTTGTACTCTCTGGGGATTTCCTTTCAGGTCCGATTGTCTTTCGGGGGCACGGGACGCCCCAGGTGTTTCGTTCGACTTGCTTCGAGGTGGGTACCCCTTAGAACCTCTTTGTGCATGTTTCCTTTATTGTTATGTTTATCTTGTAAGGGGTAGTGGGGGTGACGTGGACCTCCGGATTCATAAACGTCGCGGTGAGAGACTGGACGGGTAGTTCGCCCGCTCCGAACAACAGTAGGGTTGTTTGGAGCGTACTAGCGATGAGGACGGTGATCGGTGTGACAGTCGGACGTAGCAAGGTGGGTTCCCCTCTCGACGGTTCTTGAGTCGGGAAACGAGGGTAATTGGTAAGAGCAAAGGTTTGACATGTTAAAATATTGCTAACCCCCGTATACGCTTACGTGTTTATTACCATCATATTTATGGCGACTGAGGGTCGTGGTGCTCGATGATACATCATGTTCGGGGTGTTACCGAGGCAGGTGCTCGGTCTAGTTTACCGAGGTAGGTGCTCGGTCTGGTTGGCTGAGGTTGGTGCTCGGTCGATGCTCTTGTTTTGCTACACGCACACCGGCGGTTTGGCCACCGCAAGGGTGTGCTTTTCCGGAAAAGTGGTACGTTGACCGTGTACCCCACGTGTCGGTGACGTTAGGAATGGGGGCCCCCGTGGGTGGGGGGTGTGAGCGGTGATGCCGAGGCGGGTGCTCGGCGGCCGAGGCAGGTGCTCGGCAGGGGTCCGAGGCAGGTGCTCGGTGTGGTTGCCGGGGGAGGTGCCCGGTTTTGTTTGCACAAGGTCCTGCATTGTATTGAGTGCTCTGGTTCTTATCGTGGTTTGCCTTACTTTTAGCTTTATTGCATTTTACGGTCGATTGCACGATGATGAGGGCGTTGCTCTGGCTTTTATTACAGTTTGCTTTCATACTTCGTATCTTGTGTCGCTGACTCCCCACTCTGTGACAGGTTCAGTCAGGGTGAGAGCTAGGGTGACGGTGAGGCCGTGATGAGAGGTCTATCGGCCCCTCGAGGCTACAGACTGTGGTTAGTTCTTCTTTTACTCATTTCATTACCTGTTAGTGGCTATGTGGGTGTGATACTTTTGTGGGGTTGACTTGGACTTTGGATTCATTACAGTACTCTGTGGATGCATGTTTAGTTACTGTTGGATAGTTGGCCGTTTTTCAAACAAAAGAAAAGGAAAAGGAAAGAAAACATTGCGAAAAGGATTTGAAAAAACATTGGTGTCGAGTGGGCACCGTTTTCAAAACTCTGTGGATTTATGGTTTTGAAATAGTTTTGGAAAACACAGGTGTCGAGTGGGCACCGTTTTCAAAACCCTGTGTATTTATGGATTTCGAAATGGCTCTGTAAAACTAGGGTGTCGTGTGGGCACCGCTTTCAAAACCCTGCGGTTTTATCCTTTCAAAAACAGTCGGCCTCTTTATTACTTATGGAAATGGTTGTATGTATTTGATGATTGAACTAGTGTGGTTAAAGGTATGATATTATGGACTTTGTAGTCAGGACGCCGTGCATATACAAAGGAGACTCTGCCCGTTTGCAGAGTGAATTTGTATATGCGGCGGGTCTGGGCACGAGCCGGGGGAGATCGGTTTCAAAAAAAAAAATGTATGTAAATTTGGGAGCATCGGTGGCTACCCTTCCGCGCGTTTAAACCCGGGGCGTGACAGATTAAGATGGTATCAGAGAAAAACAACTTTAACCACAGTAGTCGCTATCCAACATCCACAGAAGCACACTACCTGGCTACTAACTAATGAAATGATCTGAGTATAGGTGCGTAGAGATGCGAGAGTGCGAGATTGTTAAGCTTTGTTTCTCGGCTTAGTTTCGGTGTTGTGTTTGGGTAGTAGTGTTGTTTGGAGGCTGGGGTCGAGGCCGGCTGCCACTGGGGTCTGATGGTTGCTGGGAATCAATGGATTAAGCAACCAGTACAGGACACGGTGGGTCTGCTGACGGCGTTCATGCACTTGCTGCGGCTGTTAGTACAGCAGATCGTAGCGCCGCTTCCGTTTTTCCCCGAACCCCCCTTTTCCTCCGCCGACGTTCTGGTCATCGTCAGTAATGGTGGCGGGTGGTAGTGTAACCCACCGGTGTTTGATAGTGTGTCGGCCGTTTTGTCGGTCGTGAGTAACTGGATAGCCTTTTGTCTAAGTAGTACATTCGGGCCTTCTGGTGTTAGGTTACAGCAGATAGTCGGCCGATGTCTTTTGCGCACCATCTGCAAAGATATGGGTGGGAATGAGGATTCCTCCCTACGGTTGTACCCATAGTTCGGCCTTTACGGTGGTCACTGCGATGTTGTAGAATCGTCGTGGTGGGTTTTGGGATGCTCTTTGGGGTAAAAAAAAAACAAAATAAAAAAAAAAAAAAAAAAAAAAAAAAAAAAAAAACAAAAAAAGGCGACCACTGGGGCTAGTTAAATACGTTTGTTTAGGCTCGATTTCTGTAGAGAGGCCGTGCCGTTTCGCACGAGTGTGCGTAAGTGGCGACTTTTCATTGGTGTTTTAGTTTTTGGACGCTGGATTAGGGACGGTTAGCTCTTTTAAGGGGGGGTTGTGTTGGTGTAGCTCTGAGTTGAGTCTTCGTTCGGGCAGAGTGTCAGTTAAGGTCCTTCGATCTAATGGGGTTGACGCGTGATCCCCGATGTGCCCATAGAAAAACCTAGCAGTTGGTTGAGACATGGTGATGTCTCGCGTCATGTGTTCCTTATCCTTTCCCGACCCGATCGGGTTTTGGATGGGTGTCTCCCGTATCTGGAGGCCTTTGTTTAGCGGACCTAGAGCTCAGAGTCCTCTCGGTTGGGAGTGTGACCGTATGTCTGAGTGGTGCGCTCGGTCGTTGCCCGGTGCTTGGAAGGGCGACGGATTG
>JAQOTM010000525.1:0-90672 GCA_029168755.2 Tillandsia fasciculata | reverse complement strand
CCCGTGGACCGCGCGACGGTTTTGCTTTATTTTACGTTTTTTTCTTCGTCTTTTCGGCTCCGGTTGCGACCACGCGTCCCCGGCGACTGCGGCGACGACCCGTGACACGATAACGGCGGCGGCGGCCTCCCGTTTAACAACGGCGGCGGCGGCCTCCCGTTTAACACCACATTAGTCCCACAACACCCGAGCAACCGACACCCAAATCCTCGACCCCACAGAAATTGCAAAAAGGAAAAAGGAAAAACTCGAACCGCTCACCTTGATTCCGCCGGAGGAGGAGGAAGAAAGGAGGATCGTCCTTTCCGCGCCCGATCGATCCCGAGAGGATGGGCGATTTTCCCTTCTCGGTTTTGGTTCCCTCCGTCGATTTCTTGAGAAGAGGGAAAAGGAATTGGGTTTTTCCCCCCGCAAGCACCCAAATAAACTAACGCCCAAATAAAAAAAAAGGGGAAAAACCTAAATCCCAAAAACACAACTAAAATCAATCGGATGCAACGAGGGGTCCAGATTACCCGAAAAACGTGCCGATCACCTGCACGACTTTCGATGCGCCCACACTGATGGTAAAAACTTAAAAAATTATTTCTGGGAGATCCCGGGTCGGAATTCAAATCCGATCGCGCCACCGTTCACCGTTTTGCGAGCTCTACCACCTAAAAATACCCGCAAACCCCGACGATCAGCCCAAAATTCTCGAATTTCAACTCCCCTTCTAACAACTGAAGAAAAAATAATTAGGACCCAAAACAGAAAAACTGAAGGTCGAGATACTACCAAATAAATAAAATAACCCACTGACATAAAAAGATGAAAAGTCTGATCACAGCAGGATCCCGTCCGAACACCTCGAAAAGCGTGCGGCCCCTTAGCACGGATTCCAATGCACCACTCAAAGGCAAACGCTTTGACCCCCATTTCGGGAGATCCGTAAGTCGGAATCCGAATCCGTTCGCTTTGCCGCCCTCCGATCTTCGAGCTCAATCGCAGAAAAAAATACTAGCGGCCCCGGTCAGTCCAATGCAGAAAACGGTGGAAAGTTTTCCTACCAGTCCCGTCAAAATAAACGGGAGGTATACAAGGGCAAGGGAATGCCAGGACTCTACATCACTCACCACTAAAAAAAAGTTTCGTCCTCGAAACTTAATCCTGGTCCGCAGCGAATAAAACTGATTAGCACTCCTCCATCTTTGACTCCCGTTCCTAAGTCGCTTCACGTTCCTCCTGGTTGCTCCACAGCACCTTCCCATAGGGGATCGTCCGGTTGCGCAATCCCTTTTGTCCTCTCGTGCTACGGTCCGCACCGGTGTTCCCGTCGAAGCTCAGGTCCTCTCTAAGCTCAAGGCAGTGACCATTCGTCACCCAAAATCAAGTAGGCAGGTTCAGAGCACCTCTTCGTGAATCTGGTTCACTTGCTCGGACTGTCCGTCGGTCTGGAGGTGAAACGCCATGCAGAAGTGTGGTTTAGTCTCTAGGGCCTGTTGTAATCCTTGCCAAAGGTTTGACACTAGCCGAGTGTCTCTAGTCCACATCATACGGGTGGGTGGAAAAAGAGTCGATTTCGTCTGTCGATCCATTGTGACTCATACGGCATCATGCTCTTGATGCGATGCAGAAAACCCGTGATGAATTCCATGCTGATTCGCTCCCATTTCCACTCTGGTACCGGTAGAGATTGTAGTTTTCCCCGCTGAGCGTTGATGTTCGAACTTTACGTGTTAACCATCTAAACACCGGGCAGTGAACTGCATTTCATCCCCCTTTGGTTTAGTCCACCAACATTCTGCTTTGAGGTCCTTGTACATCTTCGTGTCACCTGGATGCGCCGCATAGGGAGCGTAGTGCGCCTCGGACAGTATCTCTTTCTTCAACTCTGGCAGCTCGGGCACGCAATTCCGCCCTCGAAACGTATTGCGTCGCCGTATGGTCGGGGGGTCTTGTCTCGAATAAGCTGAGTCTGTGCACCTGTTTTCTGACCCTCCAGGATTTCTCTAATAGGGTTGGCTTGACCAACAAGGTACAACAGGTCGCGCGACCATATCGGTCCCGCTAAGTACTCGCGCTCAGCGATTCCCCCCCCCCCCGATTTGACCTTTCCGGCTCTAAACATCCGCTACTACACTTGCCTTTCCCGGGGTGATACTGAGTGGACAAGCCGAGTCCTTCAGCAACTCCAACCAATGCCTCTGCCGCAAAAATCAAATCCTTCTATCTGAACAAAACTTATGACTCTGGCGATCCGAAAATACATTACGATGAACTCCAAGGAAAGGTGATGTCTCCCAAAGCTTTAAAACGAAGGCGACTGCTGCCCGTTCCTGATCGTGTGTCGGGTAGTTCCGTTCATATTCTCTGCGATTCCCGTTGCTGACACAATGTGCCCCAGAGAGTCCACTTCGCGAAGTCAGAACTCACATTCTTAAATTTAGCAAACAGCTTCTGGTCCCTGAGATTCGGAGAAAAATCCGTAAGTGCTCCTCGCCGTCGATTAGAGAGGTCGTCAATCCCGGACTTGTTCTTCACTGTAACTTTGCTTATCTCCCTACAGTCGATGCGTAGGCGTAGGCTTCCGTTCTTCTTTCGCACGAAGCGCACGGGTGCACCCCAAGGTGACACACTCGGTCTGATGAACCCTCTATTCAGAAAGACTCCTTGTGCCTTAAATTCCCTCAGTTCCGCGAAAGTCATTCCGCAAGGCGCCTAAGTGATAGATTGCGTGTCTGGTAGAACTCGAAAGATAGGATGGCCTCTCGCCCGGGGGTATTCCCGGCAATTCAATCAGGGGGATGACAGAAGAAACCCTTACCAATGATTCTTTAAAAGTCCAAAACATCCAACCCGACGACGAGGAAAACAACCCACACAACGCCCTCACAAGGCTCCGAGAGGTGCCAACAAAACAGGCTGGGTTACTAACTACCATAACTTCTCCCCTGAAAACCATGAACTCACCTGTCACCGACACGGACCGCTCCCCTCCGTCCCCAACACGGGACACTTTCCCCCGTCACCAACACGGGCACAAGCTCGGAGCATAACCACCAACCCGGACCACCCGCTCCGACTATCCATCCTATCGAGGCGACGGTCAAGACTAACGTTAGGTTTCAGCTCTAAGACCTACCACAAGGTCTACCCAACCGAAAGGGCTGCGTACAGGGCCTCCTAGTCGAAGGTGACCAGTACCAGAACTCCGAGTAGTCGCCAGATCCCCCCCTTGACTCACACCAGCCCCAAAAGATCATAATCCACAACGCTCCCAGCCAAGCCTCAAGGCTATGCCTTAGTCATGGGAAGCTGGCGACAAAAACCACAAGGTAAGGTCCTACTTCCGTCCTGGCACCGACGGGGTGCGACGCTCTAATTTGCCACTAACTCTCGGTCCCAAACCGTTGCCCCACCAAGCACCGGGCATCTAATCGAGCGGTAAACTTCCAGACCGACAGCGACACTCCCAACTAAAAGAAAATCTAAGCTCTAGGTCCGTTCGGCAAAGACCTCCAGGTACTGAAGACTATCTATCTGAAATCTAAAGGGTCGGAAGAAGGCAAACAACGAAAACAGCGAGAAGAATCGTGTCAAGAGTTGCCTAGGTTCACTAAACGCACTCGAGGGGTCACACGCCAACCCACCCGCAGGACAACCGAACCGACGCACTTGTGCAGAAAACGGAAACCCAACCCAGAGCTTTACCACCACAACCCCACCAAAAGGAGCCACCCGTGAACCCATCACGACGATCTCTGCAATCGTCGCAGTGTCTACGGTGAAAGGCCGAACTATGGGTAGCAATTATAGGGGAAGAATCCTCACTCCCTCCCGTACCTTGCCCATGGTGCAAAAGGAATCGACCGACTACCCGCTGTAACTTAACACCAGAAAACCCAGAAGGTACATGTTTGGACAAACGGCTATCCAGTTACTCATGACCGACAGACGGCTGACAAACCAACAACCCCCAGTGGGTTGTGCTACCACCTGAGCCATATCGGGAAGAGAAACTCAATAGTCCCCGTACTCTCGCATCTGTTGCCGCAGGAGCTAGTTTTCTCGCGGCCGTCGACGTCGTCGTATCTGCCTCCGCGTCCCCGGCCGATGGTCTGGTACGGGCCATATCTGTACACACACAACAAGAGTCAGCTCTAGACTTCCCTTACAAAACAACGAACCACCTAGCGAGAGAAAAGGACTCGGACTCTTCCCCCCCTCGATCACTCGCGTTCTACCTTCCTATGCCCTACCCATTTCATTCACCTGTAGGCAAGTGAGGTATCCCCACGGATGTCGGCACTAACTGTTGTGATTGAAAGAACTTCTCTGATACCATCTTAATCTGTCACGCCCCGGGGGTTTGTTTTAGCGGAAACGGTTTGCAAAAGTCGTACGTTCGACGAAAGATTTTTTTTTTTTTTTTTTGAAAGTAAGGAAACCCTCTTCCCCGGCGCGTGCCCAGACCCGCCGCACATACAGGATCTCTCTGTAAACGGACAGAGCCCCCCCCTGTATGTGCACGGCGTAGCATTCAGTACATAACCCAAACATATACAACCATTCAATCACAACAATTGTTAACATACAACCAGCATTCTAATTCATTAAGGTACACGGCCGATCAGTTTGGAAAGGATAAATCCACAGTTTTAAAAGAGCGCCCACCCGGCACTTACGTTTTGAAGACTAGTTTTCAAAATCAGCATAAATCCACAAGGTTTTGAAAACGGTGCCCACACGACACCCAGTTTTGAAATTCGTTTCGCAATCCATAAATCCACAGGGTTTTGAAACCAGTGCCCACACGACACTTAGATTTTAAAAACGGTTTTCGCAATCTTTTCTTCGGTTTTGCCTTTTCTTTTTCAAATGGCCAACAGAAATAAAAGGAAAAGTAATGCATAAGAGGATAACAAAATACCGACATCCATGTCGACCCCACGAGGGTATCGAGAACCTCACACCTAACTACAATGTAAATGAAATGCCAGAAGGAAAGAGGAAATACAATCCAGGGTCCCCAACGACCCAGCTGCTTCCGCCCCGTCCTCACCGCCGCCTACCTCTCCTCTCGCCTGAACCCTGTCACGAAGTGGGAAGTCAGTGACTAATAATAGCAGAGCAGGAGAAATAATAAAACAAACCGTGAAGACAACCGGAGCAACCACCCTCTCAAGGGGGGAACGGTAACCTGTACACCTGTGTCCTGCTATACCCGGCCCCGTCGGACAACTAAACCGACGGCCGTACCGTACCTGCAAAATCCGACCACGTCGGGCAACTAAACCGACGGGTCGTACCGTTCCTGCAAAAATTCGACCACGTCGGGCAACTAAACCGACGGGTCGCACCGCTCGCACCTCGGCGCCTCAACCCCACAACTAATAAGGGGCCCCACTACGTCACCTCGTGGGTATACACGGGTCATAGACCACTTTTCCGGAAAAGCGCACCCTTTGCGGTGGCCAAACTGCGGGTGCGCGTGCTGCAGCCTCGAGCCAAGTAACCATAACCACCATCATGTTAGCCTCAAAATATATAACAAGAGTAAAACGGCAACATATATAATCGAAAGTAAAACCGCAACATGTGTGATCGAAAGTAACCCGCTAACATGTATAATCAAAAGTAAAGCAATAATACGTGTACTCGAAGGTAACCCGCTAGCATGTACTATCGAAAGGAAAACGACCGCCGGAAACCGACGCTAAACACCCCGAAGAAAACCCACCACATAATAAACATGAATATGACGATATTGCGCATAAAAGGATTCTAAGGGTGTACCCACTATCATGTTAGCAACGTGATGTAAAATTAAGAATAAAAGCAACCGCCGGAATTCGTTGCTAAGTACCAAAATAAAACCCACCATAATGAACCAAGTACCCAGAATGAGACCAACAATAATGAACCGAGTACACACCACATGATAATCATGACAGTAACGAGATTGTACATAAAGGGGTTCTAAAGATGTACCCACCTGAAACGCGAAGAAGGTGTGCGGAAACTTCAGTTAAAACGCTCCCACCTTGTGCCCGAAAAGAACTACAATAGAAGTATCGTTAATAACATCGCCGTGGTCAAAAACACTCAAAAACGGGGCAAAACGGGCCAAAAACGGAGTTTATGTACTCATAGGCTGAAGGCTGGTGCACGGGTCCAGGCGTGGACCGGGTTCACAGCGCAGTGGAGGCGGCGGCGCAGACCCGGCTCCCCCAGGAAGCGTGCACGAGGGGAGTTGGGCCGGGCGGTGCACGGGCGGGGCGCGCACCGGGCTCACGGCTGCAGGGCGCTGCGGCGCGCACCGGGTGCACGCCCAGTGCGTGCACCGCGCTACCGGGCCGGGCTGGTGCATGGCTGAAGCGCACCGGGTTCATGACATTGGGTCGCCATTTCCTGCACCGGGTGCAACGCTGGTCCCGTGGACCGCGCGACGGATTTTGCTTTATTTTACGTTTTTCTTCGTCTTTTTCGGCTCCGGTTGCGACCACGCGTCCCGGCGACTGCGGCGACGACCCCGTTGACACGATAACGGCGGCAGCGGCCTCCCGTTTAACAACGGCGGCGGCGGCCTCCCGTTTAACAACACGCATGTACCACAACACCCGAGCAACCGACACCCAAATCCTCGACCCCACAGAAATTGCAAAAAGGAAAAAGGAAAAACTTGAACCGCTCACCTTGATTCCGCCGGAGGAGGAGGAAGAAGGAGGATCGTCCTTTCCGCGCCCGATCGATCCCGCAGAGGATGGGCGATTTTCCCTTTCTCGGTTTGGTTCCCTCCGTCGATTTCTTGAGAAGAGGGAAAAGGAATTGGGTTTTCCCTCCCGCACGCACCCAAATAAACTTAACGCCCAAATAAAAAAAACGGGGAAAAACCTAAATCCCCAAAACACAACTAAAATCAATCGGGATGCAACGAGGGGTCCAGATTACCCCGAAAAACGTGCCGATCACCTGCACGACTTTCGATGCGCCCACACTGATGGTAAAACTTCAAAAATTATTTCTGGGAGATCCCGGGTCGGAATTCAAATCCGATCACGCCACCGTTCACCGTTTTGCGAGCTCTACCACCTAAAAATACCCGCAAACCCCGACGATCAGCCCAAAAATTCTCGAATTTCAACTCCCCTTCTAACAACTGAAGAAAAAATAATTAGGACCCAAAACAGAAAACTGAAAGGTCGAGATACTACCAAATAAATAAAATAACCCACTGACATAAAAAGATGAAAAGTCTGATCACAGCAGGATCCCGTCCGAACACCTCGAAAAGCGTGCCGGCCCCTTAGCACGGATTCCAATGCACCACTCAAAGGCAAACGCTTGACCCCCATTTCGGGAGATCCGTAAGTCGGAATCCGAATCCGTTCGCTTTGCCGCCCTCCGATCTTCGAGCTCAATCGCAGAAAAATACTAGCGGCCCCGGTCAGTCCAATGCAGAAAACGGTGGAAAGTTTTCCTACCAGTCCCGTCAAAATAAACGGGAGGTATACAAGGGCAAGGGAATGCCAGGACTCTACAAAAATACTCGCATCGCATGTTAGTCAACTCAAAAGAGCTCGATAATTTAATTTTCTCTAACTTATACTCTATTAGCAGGAGGGTAAAATATTACTCGAAAAGTCGTGTCATTACATGTTTGGTACAAGGACTATCCCCCTTATCCCCCCAAACACTTTCCCAATAAACCTTACCGGGTTATCCCACCCTTGGGTAGGATAACCCGCTATGGAATGGGTGGGAACAACTGTTCCCACCCTGGCATTTTCTCTACCCTGCCCTCGCACCCAATCCAATCCCATCCTCACCCTCCTCTCCGGTTCATTCAGCCCCAAGCCCTCATCCCTCTCATGCTCTGCTCCCTCTCTACCATTCTCGAACTCATTGAAGATGCTCGCTCATCCCCTACTTGAGCTGTGCGGTGTGGGTTTCCTTCACCGTTCGTTGCGACCACCGATCTGTGGGTTTCCTCCCTGTCATGCTGTGCTCTCTCCCCACCATTGTCGAAGAAGCTCCCTCTTCGCCTTTGTGAGTTGTGTGGTGTGGGTTTCCTTTGCCGTACGTTGCATCCACCAATTTGTGGGTTTCCTCCCTATCTTGCTGTGCTCTCTCCCCACCATTGTCGAAGAAGCTTCTTCTTCCCCTTTGTGAGCTGTGCGATGTGGGTTTCTACCGCCGATCGCTGTGAGCGCTGATTGTGGGTACTCTTGGGTGGAATCACTGTTCCCACCCTCTCCCCTTTCTCTGCTCTGCCCTCTCACGCTCCCCGAGGCCATCCTATACCTCTTCGAGCTACCGTGGCCTCCCTTTGTGATCCCCGATCTGTGAGTACCGTCTTCTGAGACTCCCGATCTCCGCGACCTCCCATTTGTGGGCGTCCCTTCCTCCGACTGTAGCTCCGACCCTGTCTTGCTGTGCTCTCTCCCGATCTGTGAAAGCTTCGAAGCTACTACCTCTTCCTCTTTTTGAGCTGTGCAGTGTTGGTGCTGTTGTGGGTTTCCTCGGTCGTTCGCTTCGACTAAATATCACTGGGTTTGATCTTCACGGCCCCCGATCTGTGGGTGTTCCCTCACTCCGACTATCGCTCCCTCTTCCCCATCCTCACTAAAGCTTCGACATTGTTGCGCGCTGATTCTTGCTTGTGGCATCCTCCTCTGCTTCTTCCTGTGACCATTTCTTCAACTCTGGTTGTGCATTCGAGGGCCCTGTCGGTGAACGGCCACCTTTGGTTGTGTGTGCTTTCACGGCCTATTTGTGCTTGTCCCGATCTGTGCAATGTGAGGCATGATCCCGCTGTCGACACCACTATATTGATATGCACGCATTGTAAGTCCGTTCCTTTTTAACTCCCTCTTTGTGTTTCCTTGGGGCTCTGTAGCATTAAGACATGATTTTATATCATCGATCTCCGGCGACGTCGCATCTTTGCACAACTTGGTCCGACCTGTTTGGTCGAGAAGCACAATCAAAATTATGACACTCATTTAACAGTTGTGTGTACGCAATGTGCGTAAGACGTGTGTTGATAGTACCGCTATTGCCTCTAATATAAATTTGCGACCACCGTATCGTGGATCCTCATGGCCCTGTTACTTAATTATTTTCATTAGGTACCTTCATTCCCCTTATCCGGCCACTGCATATCGGGAGCGGAATATCATGTTGCGTAGCGTATTGAATTACTAAGGTTGGTCTCCTCCGGTTATATACCATTGAGCTATCCGTGTAATAAATGAATTGCAAAATTGCAAACTACAATTCCTTACATATATGCCATGTAGTGAGAAGTTATATGTGAGTGTTCATCCATATGATTGCTATATGTGAGTGTTCATCCATATGATTGTTATATGTGAGTGTTCATCCATTTGATTGCTAAATAAAGTTAGAATTGCAATTGCAAGTTGCCGCGTGATATGACCCAGGAATGATGGTTCTTTGAACTTTTTGCTATGATGATGGTTTCCATATGCATCAGTTGGATGACAAAGGTTTATAATCCATTGCACCCCTATTTGTAGTTGGAAACCAATTGAACAAACTTTTAAAATTAAATAACTATTCCTTGACAAAATAAAAGTTTGAAGAACATCCTTCCTTTGCTACATTGCATATTTCATATCATAACTCATATTAGTTAAGTTGGTTTCTACCTGACATTTGTGTTGCATGCCCACTATTAATAACATATATTTTCATCAGATGCGTCCTTGGAAGAGATTTTCTAAGTCAAGTTATCATATTCATCAAACCCAAGACAAACCCTAAACTAAAAATGTGCCGACTGAAGGTGGAAGCATATCGCGCCCACAAGCGTGATCGCGAACACCTAACTAGACGGATAGTATGAATGACATCCTATTATGTTTGTTGACATAGGAGCACACGCTAGGAAACAATATAAATGGTTCTTTCACGAACCTTGCCTTGAATAGAATTGTTAACGAGTTCAATTCTCGGAATAATATGTACTTAACAAAAGACCAAATAAAGAATCGACTTAAAATTCTGAAGAGAACTTTTTCATTATATTACTGTTTAGCAAACAAGAGCGGGTGGGGCTGGGATTACGTGAACAACATCGCTACCGCTGGCGATACTGAAGACTGGGAAGCTGTAATTGCGGTATAATTTATATTATTTGCATTAAGTTTATACGTTAAGAAAAATGTAAATTGGTCAATCTATCATAATCCTCGTTGTCTTTGTTCAGAAGAATCCAGGCTACACAAAATATAGAGATAGACCTTTCCATCCCTATAAAGATCTAGAGTTCCTTACACAAAAGAATACGGCAACTGGTAGATACGGGTTCTCCTCCGTTATGGAACCTGCCTAAACCGTTGATAGTTCATCTTCATCTTTCTACGGGTGAAGATGATACAGTTATAGCACCACAAATGTCATCTCTATATCTCTTACCTAGAGCAATTGAACCAGGATCATCCGGGCCACCTATGTAAGAAAAACTTAAGGCCGACTATTACATCACGGTCGCCAAGTCCTACTCCTCTAAACCCAAATACCGGAGGTAATGCAAGTGGATCGGGGCATAGCTCTGCAGGAAAAAGACCTCAATCTCCACCGCCATCAACTACCCAACGACGAAATGTTTCATCATATGGCGGCTGAAAGAAAAAGAATGAAGGCACAAGTGATGCCTTATTAGAAATGATGGAAATAGGGAAGCAAAAGCTTGATCTTGTCCGCTAAATGTACCAAACTGAGATTAGCAATCGAGTCAATATCCCGACAATCGAGGAGTGTATGGGCCGAGTATTCTCTTTGCACTGAATCACAAATGAGAGGGTATTGACAGCCACAGAGGCATTAAAATAGGACAAGAATAGACAAGTATTTACGACGATGAACGATGAGCTTGTCTTGACGTGGATCAATCGGCAAGTTGCAAAAGAAAATGTTTTATTTAGACAATTTTTTTCGGGAATGTAATATTGTAGTAACTTTGTAGTGCTTTCTTTGATGATGATAACTAGCTTGTTTCATATTGGAGAACCGTTATGTTGTATGTTATATTGTCACGCCCCGGGTGTAAACCAGAACCCGGGCCCGCCAACAGATCCGCCGTGCACACAGAATTTTCCATGTACACGAAGCGCTGGTAACCTGCTCAGATATGAAATAGCAATAAAAGAGCATAATAAAAATCAGAGCTAAACTAAAACTACTGTATCTCAGACAGAAGCTGGAAGTAAAAAGTACAACAGTCTGAGATAAGATGCCTGAAAGGTACAAGTCTAGCTAACTCACTGTCGGGTCCACTGTCTAGCTACTCAGTCGTCCTCTCTCCTCGATCCGCCGCTGTAAGCCCAGCAGCACCCGCAGAAGGCTCTGCAAAACAAAGGAGAAGAAAAGAGAAAGAAGAATGGGGGTGAGAACTACTATAAACAGTAGCCTCCCCTAGTGGGTAAAACCTCAAAACTCAGACATACCCACTAGGTCTACCAGAGGCAAAAAGGGAAAAGAAGAGTGGTAAGAAATAATGACTGCTGAAGAAATGAAACTACCACTACTATGCCCCTAGAATACAGTCCTAGACTGAAATAACCATATCCACAATAACCAACCGTCCCAGATTAACCCTATCTGTACCGCCCTCATCATCGGGCAAGTAAGCCGCGCCGATGTGATAGCAAAGCTCCTGCCGCCGCCCTCATCATCGGGCAAATAAGCCGCGCCGATGTGATAGCAAAACCGTCAATAACTGTCCGACCCCGGCCTCCGGAGGGGAACTCGAGGGGAGCGACCCACTCGAGGAAAGCACTACCGGGCAATAACCGCGCCGGTAAAATCCATATCAAAACACTACCGGGCAAAAACCGCGCCGGTATGATAAAAGCAGGACTGGATCACAACTATAAAGCCCCAGTGGAACACAACCCTCCACTAAAAGAAAACTGATTCCCAATCAGATGCAAAAGTAACCATTCGGTCAATCGCCCAAAATCCGCGATTGCCGCAATACCCCAAAATCCACGACCAGGTTTAACAACCGACCTCCGGTCAACCGCCCAATATCCGCGGTAGCCGGAATAACCCACAATCACAATCATGTCCCACATCCGACATCTGGTCAACCGCCTACTATCCGCGGTTGCCACAAAACCCCGTAGTCCATAATCATGCCCTATCACCGATGTCCTATAACCGACATCCGGTCAACCGCCCAATATCCGCGGTCGCCGCCAAAAACCCATAATCCACAATCCAGGCCCCCGGCTACACTAACCCAAACCCCTGCTCAAACCCGAGCAACAAGAACCACCTGACTAAGGAAAAAGAGAAAAGAAGCAAACAAGGTTTCTCCTAAGTCAAGTTCCAGCATGAAAGTGTAGCGATAAAAGATGGCCTATTTAGATGTCCATACAAGCATGCAAGTGTTCTCAAGAAAATAAAGGAAAAGGTGTTCAACAGTGGTTCCACATGTGTAACAATTAATAATTCCGCATAGATAAAACCATCATGCTAAAACATTATCCAACCACACATGTCTATATCCATTTCCATGATAAAGCATCATTATCCACCTATGCATGTCATGAAATCCTCAAATAGTACCAACCACTAACAGGATAATCATACAGTGTTTCCAGATATAGGCTCGTAATTATTTTAGTTAAACATGCATGTCTACTAAGTGAGCATTCAAAATGTCCAATAGAGAAGATCTCTCTAATATTCCTAGTGGGTATATCAAAAAGAGGAGTAAAGCAACCACCCACCTGAAGTGCAACTGTCCCAATCCGTACAGCTGAAAATACCAAAAACTTCAAATCCTTGCTCCCACAATTTTAGCACACCCGCAACATTCCTGGTACATCAAGAAATCCACTAATTACACTAGACTCCCAAATTCAGCACTTAATCACATACAACCTCGAATTCAGAACTGCTTAATTATCACCTGCAGAAATTGCCCAGAAAATTCCAATAAAAATATCACGGCGATCCTCGCGTCGATAGCTTCGAAACGGTACCTTGCACGTCCAAATCGGAGTTCGGTAAGTCCAGATAAAAATTCGGCAAGAGAGCACTCTCATACAATAATCTGGATTAAGGACTGATTACTGTTCACAGAGAAATCATTAATTCTCACCTCGAAAGAAAATTCACAAAAATCCAATAAAAATACGAGCGCGTTCCTTGCGATCCGTAGATGAAAAAGTTGTATAGGCTCGTTTCCGTCGGACGCTCGTGCGCAAAGATATGGCCGAAACACTCCGCTGCTGTCAAGGAATTCCATACAGAAAGAGGGGTCACTTGTTGCCTCGAAATCCGTGCCAAAACCTCGAAACGGGAAAGCGCGACCAAAACGAAAGATGAAGTCCTACCTCTTAGGAGTCTACCGTCCAAGAATCGCAGGAAAATGATGTCGGGGTAGCCCAGGGGAGCAAAAATACGATCGCTGCGCCGAAGAAGAACACTAGGAAGCAACGTCGCGCCGCACCGTAAAATGGGGAACCTCGGGATTCGTGCCTCCAAAACTCTTGAAACTTGGCAGGGAGATCAAGGACTTAGAGATGAAGATTTTTGCTTGAAATGTGCTTGGGCTGAAGAGGCTCGGTTTGGGAGAAAAAAGGGAAAGAAGGCAGCTCGGATTGGGAGTTTATATAGGCTGAAATGAACAAATCAATTAATACCCAACATGTCCCCACTTTCGGGCGCTTCCCAGATTTCGGGCTGCTACAGTAACGGGCGGCCCAGGATTTCCGGGCGCGCACAGTGCGGCCCGGCCCACCGCACAGCCCAGTCCACAACACTCCGGACCCCGCTGCACCCGGAGCACCTGCGCCAACCAATGACGACGCGCCACGTGTCCCCGGCGACCGTGCACCGCGCACGCCGCGCCGTGCACCGCGCACGTCGCCGTGTCTCCCGGTCACCTGCCCTCGTACGGCACCTGCCCCGGTCACCTGCCCCACAAGCCGCGTGGACCGGGAGCACAGGACCGCACCAACCAAACCTCGCCACGTGTCCACCCGGTCCACCGTGCACCGGCCCAAACTCCGTGGACCGCGTCTGCTGCGCCGGCCAACCGGAAGGCGCCACGTGGCCCGCCTCCGGTGCACGACCCCCGCGGTGGACCGCGCTCCTGCCCGCGCCCTCAGCCGCCTGCCCGCCCTCAGCCGCGCTGCCCGCGGCGGCGCCGCCGCCCGCCGACGCTGCCAATGCCGCCGGCCGCCGCCGGCGATCGCCGGCGACACTGTTCCGGCGTGAACAGTACCCGCAAGCTCAAAGTTGACAAGTAAATAGCCCATCTTGACCGTTTTCGCGCGCTGATTCCAAAAACGAGGTCCGTTTTGCCAAATTCCGCCTCCAAAATTTGCCGGAGGCTCCCGCAAGCGCCGAAAACTGCCAAAACTTCGGGAGTCCGCTTTTGGACATCCGGACTCAGAATTTGGCAAACAAAAAGCCAATCTCAAGTGTTTTTCCGCGCTGAATCCAAATCCAACCTCCGTTTGGCCTAAATCCTTTTCTAAAATTCGGCAAAAGCAGCCGAAGGCCAAAACAGCTAACCAAAGCTCACAGGGTCCATCTGTGGCATCCCTTCGATGCACTATGGGCCAGATACACCATCAACAGGTGTCTAAACAGTGGATTCACGGGAAAAAGCTGCATGGGGTTCAGGGATCCTACATATATTGTTGTATTGTTTCATATTGAGAAACATTTGATGTTGTAAGCTGTACAATTAAATTGCATGTAGTATTTTGAACTCAACTTAAATTTTGTACATAAACGGTCCATGTGCATATGTCGTATATGTCAGTGCTTGATTTTATCAATGTTCTGTGCAGTTTTTGTGGAAATTACTTAATCGATGCTTACAATTTAATATAGTATGATATGCATTACACAATTGGCGTACATGTTTGTACTGTTTAGACAATATCTATATACTACAACATATTGCTTTAATACTACAATCTCTTTGCAGCAATAATAGATACTTTGTTTAATCGCACTATTTTTTCATCGAAACTCGTTGCAAATATAATGACAATACTATATGAAGATGATGATTATTGGGATGAAGTCTATGCAATGCTCAATACTCAAGGCTACATGACATCTGTTAATGCAATCTCGAGACAACAATATCGAATCCGGCCATTTAGTAAACATCAATTTATTTGTGATATTTTGAATGGTCATCTAGACCGTGGGTACTAGCATTTTCGAATGACGACTACCACATTCATTACTCTACGAGATGAGCTCGTTGAAAAAGGGACTTATAAATAGCACAAGAAATATGACAGCTGATGAACAACTTGAAATATTTCTATTTTGTATCGGCCACGGCGTTGCGAATAGGGTGATCGTCGAAACATTTCAACATTCAGGAAAAACAGTTAGTAGACATTTTAATAATGTACTGTGGGACATCGTTATGTTAAAAGACGAACACATAACTTTACCGACAAGCAATAGTGGAGTATAACCGCGAGTCAGAGATAATATAAATTACCATCCTTTCAAGATAATGTATTATATTTTATATAATTGGCATTGAGTATTACCAATGATGACTTACAAAATGAGTTATTGAATGTTCAATGTATATTTGCATAATACAATCGGTGTGGTGGATAGAACGCATATTCCGGTAGTTGTCAAGTTGAGCAAGCAACCACATTTTCGATGTCGAAAAAAATTTACATCGCAAAATATGATGACTGTCGTCTCTTTTGATTATCAAAAATTTTTTTAGTTTGCACAGGGTAGGAAGGATCTGCCACTGCTATGCGAGTCCTCAGATGGGCGTATGAAAGTGAAGGTTTCACAGTACATGAAGGTATACAAAAAGAAGAAAATTCCGAATATCATAGTTACATTTTCGATTACATATAAAATTACAGTAGCACTGCATGATATATTATTACGTCGACAGAAAAATTTTACTTGGTTGATTCTGAGTACGCGAATACAGACAGATTTCTAGCACCGTATAGAGTCAAGCGATATCATTTAAGCCAACTTGATAGTAACACACGTAGTCATGTACATCGTAGTCCGCGGTATTTTTATAATCATCGCCATGCGCAATTACGAAATGTGGTGGAGAAAACATTCGGGATATTGAAGAAGCGCTTCAAGATTTTAAATAATGCAACACCGTTTTCCTATAGGGTGCAATGTCTAAGTGCTATGGCATGCTGTGTGATACATAATTTCATTCGTAGGAATGCGGGAAATAATAGATATTTCAACGAAACACTTGACCCGCAGGCTACCGGAGATGAAGAGGAAGACGGAGGTAGTTTATTGCCTGGTGCATCAGGCTCACTTTTTTGGTACTTGGTATTAAATTTAAATTGTATATATTAGTAAGGAAGTAATATGAAATTTATAGCAAACAAATTAATCACTTTTTTTTCATAATATAACATTTTAAAAAAAAAATAGCAAATATATTTTGATTTTGAAAAAATAGAGCAAATGAAATTTTGATTTTAATATTTTTTCCATGATATATATTTTGATTTTGATTTTGATTTTGATTTTTATTTTATCTGATTTTTAAATCAACTATTTAAAACAATCCAATTGAAATTTTAATTTGTTTTAATACATAGGTTGAGGGCAATTTCGTCATTTTAACCAACTACTACTATCTATTCCTCTTATTCCTCATTATCAAACCAAACACAATTTCTCTTATTCCTGAAACTAATCTAATACCCAACCAAACACTTTTTTATAGTTCCAACTAGTTTTCAACTTTAACTTATTTCTGAAACAGCTAGTTCTCTTTTATCCCACTACCAAACGAAGCATATATATATATATATATATATATATATATATATATATATATATATATATATATATATATATATATATATATATATATATATATATATATACATAAAATTTTCTTGTAAATACCCGTTTTTTTATTTCCTCCCTAACTTTTAAAAATCTATATTTTACCCCCTTAAAATATCAAAAAATATTTTCAGAAGATTACAGTATTAATGAAGAGGGTGAAATAACCATATTGCCCTTGCTTACTCTATAAAGAAAAAAATTAATTTTTAATATTTTTCTATAGTGTAACTCTATAAAGAAAAAAATTAATTTTTAATATATTTCTATAGGGTATTTTCAGTATAAATTATAAAAAATTGACAGAATCCTAGCAAAGGGGGCCAAATGCATCAATTCGAATTTTTTTTTGGGCCAAATACATCAATTTGAATTTTTTTTTTTTTTTTTTGAGAGAGAAAAATAGGATGCTACCCGCTTCGTTTATTTTTAAAATAAAAATAGCTAAATATGTGAAGTAATTAGACTTCGAACTCGAAACCTTGGATATCAATCACTAAACTCTTTGCCACGTGTGCTAAGGACAATCAATATTAATTTAAATTTTTAAAGAAATAAAATATAAATTTTCGAAAATCAGGAAAAAAATAAAAAAATGAATATTTATAGAATAATTTTATATAATTTAGCATATATATATATATATATATATATATATATATATATATATATATATATATATATGGATGACGGTAGCAGTCCTGCCCCAGCTCAATCGGATCAAAGTCAAAACCACCCTTTGACGGATTAGCTCTGCCTCTGCCCCAGCTCAATCGGATCAAAGCTAGGCCACACAAAAAAAGAAAGAAAGGTAGGTAGGATCCACAAAAGCTGCAAACTAAAGAGGGGGACCAGACTGGTGGAGGGGAGAGGAATAAAGTCAAGGGATTCATTCACAGATGAGAGCTTCCCTATACCCTGCTTTCCTCTGGGATGACAAGATAGTCCGGCTAGAATGCTATCGATAGTACCAATCAATTAGTGCTATCAAATTTTCTACCGTTGGATGAAAAAATATGTGGTTGGGATTATAGTGGTCCCCTAAGATTTTTACTATTCAACCAACCATCTAGTAAACCCTAGGGGACCGCTATCATATTAACCACACATTTTTTAATCCAAAAACTAAAAACTTGATAGCACCAATAACTTGGTGCTATCCATAGTATTCTAGCCTATATATATATATATATATATATATATATATATATATTATATATTATATATATATATATATATATATATATGTATATATATTATATATATATATACATATATATATATATATATATATATATAGTCTGACTACTATACTACTGATAGTACCAAATTATTGGTGCTATCAACTTTTCTACCCTTAGATCAACTCCTTTGATCATTTTCATCCGTTAGATTTTACTATTTTTCCAATCACCTATTAAACCTAAGGGGCTCACTATCATCTCAACCACACATCTTTTAATTCAAGTGTTAAAAACTTAATAGCACCAATGACTTGACTACTATTAATAGTATTCCAACCTAGCTATATATATATATATATATATATATATATATATATATAGAGAGAGAGAGAGAGAGAGAGAGAGAGAGAGAGAGAGAGAGAGAGAGGATCCGGCTACTATACTCTTATGAGTAAAATCTTTTCGTACTCATAAGTTTTCATCCCTTGGATGAAAGAATGTGCGGTTAGGATTATAGTAGATCCTAGAATTTATACTATTTCCCCAACAACCTAGTAAGCCCTAGAGGGACCACTATCATCCTAACCGCACATTCCTTGATCCAAGGGATGATAACTTATGAGTACAAAAAGATTTTACTCGTAAGAGTATAGTAGCCGGACCCTATATAGCATAGGGCTACTATACTCTTATGAGTATAAATTTATTTGTACTCATAACTTTTTCACCTTTGGATGAAAAAATATGTGGTTAGGATGATAGTGGTCCCCCTAGAGTTTACTAGGTTGTTGGAAAAATAGTACAAATCCTAAGAACTACTATAATCCTAACCGCACATTTCTTCATCCAAGAAATAAAACTATGAGTACAAAAAAATTTTACTCATAAGAATATATATATATATATATATATATATATATATATATAATATATATATAATGCTAGATGTACATCCCAAATGGGGTGTACATCCTACACCCACCCCATCTTGGGATGGATATTTATCTACTCATCACATCGATGTGACGAGTGAAATTCACCCCACCCCAAGGTGGGGTGGGTGTAAGATGTACACCCCATTTGGGGTGTACATCTAGCATTAACCATATTTTTGTGGTCCTACTAAAAGACAAAAGTATTTGTATATACTATCGGGCAAACTCCTGCTGTAGTCTTGCAGTTGTTACCAGATGATCGTCTAAACAGCTACAGAGGTTCAACACCTCAGGTGAGCAATTTAAAAAGAGAGATTCGAGCCCTCGGCTTTCTGGGTCAGGGAATAATCAAATTACAAGGTTGCTAGCGAATTTATACACGTCTCCCACTCCGTGTTCTAAGCCCTAAAATTGGATATTGTATCTTTAATAGAGCACAGAGTAAAAATAGAATGTTGTAAACACATTATCATAAAACAACTCATACCATCTAAATCTAAAATTTCAGTTTTTTTTTTTTTTTTTGTTTATTTTATCAAAAGTTTCTGTCACACACGAGGAGACAAAAAACCCAACAAGTGCATTAACTACCTGCACGTTATTGTTGTTTGAAACAGGGCTTGACATGTTTAGGATCAATAACTAGGCATGTCATGTCAGATTTTCGTCTCCTTGGATGACGAAAGTAAACGACAGCATTAAGATTACAACATTTTAGAAGTTCCAGCCCTCTAAGCAGCAATCGAAGTTTAGGGACAAAAAAGAGAGAGACATAGCAGCAGCAAACATCAAGTAGGCCATCTAAAAGAAATGAAAGTAACACAGGAGAATGATACAGTGGCTGAACGATCCAGTCCGATAGAAATCTCGTGGAAATATCAGAAAGTAAAAGGCTTAAACATGTAATAGACTACAACATACAGAGAGAGAATGCCCTAAAGAGACCCTTAAATCCTAAGAGTATAGAGAAGGGCCCTTATAAGTTGCAACTAACCATTTTAGGGGTTCGCAGATCGCACTTTCGCTGTGATCATAAGCCCTGTCAGAACTGGCTCTTCTTCTCTGTGGCCCTTGGAGCTGCAAAAAATTTCGGTAAAATTCACATAAAGAACAATTAGCTAATGCTTTTTAACAGAAAACAAAATGAGTGACTTTCCTATGTTGTAGAAGTCAAATCATATCAATTTCGACATCTGTAGTATAAGTTATTGATAGCTAAAGTAAATACGACCAGTTAAGTTTACTTCTGAGGATAAATTACGATGCTTGCTTGGATACGTATAGGTGCATAACGATCACGCGTTAGGAAAAATGATATACATAATGATAGCAAAGGAGATGCAAGCATACCATTTCCAGTAGCATCTGGCCCCTTGCTGATCCTCAACTTACGGCATGAATTTGTGAACATGCTGCATTTCGAAAAGCATGGATATCCAGACACTCGGTTATCACATCACAAATGTAATAATTTGGTATAAATCCAGTAATCACATCACAAATGTAATAATTTGGTACAAAGCGAAAGAAACCATACACGGCGTACCAATTACCATATAGATAAAGAAATAAAATTTTAACCAAGAAAAATAGCAATTTGACATGAATAATAGTCCAACTAGGTTGGAGAATGCATGTTGAACATGTTCTGAAGTTCTCTTTTTCTTTTTTCTTTTTTCTTTTTACGGAAGGGTTTGATTTAGGGAGGCAGAAGTTTCAAATTAGTATGAACCCAGAATTTTCTTAGTTTTAACTTGAAATGGTCTAAATAAAGTTCCAGAACCCTTCTAAAAAAAAAAAGCTAGCAGGGGAATATCTGATTCATCTATAAGTTATTTTTCTTTTTCTTAATATCTTTTAATCTGTTAGTAGATGACAATATTAGTGTTAGCTATGTTCCTTCAGAAGAATGTGTGACTATTTCAACTCCCTATATACATTTTTGATTCTTCAAAAGTCTTGGAAAGTCATCAACTAACATCAAAAGAAGGAACTCAAACTATAGAAACAGCCATAACCAAAACTCTTGGAGCTCAGCTCGAAAACCAAAATTGATCAGATATTTCAAGCCATGCAGTGTCGGCCAAAACTTCCTTAACTGTAACTGGAACCAAGTTTCTGCTGGTGCCGATCGGAAACTAGTTTTAAATCAAAAAGTAATTCTAAACTGAAACAATCTTAGTTTTTGTGAGAATAGTTCTAAACAAAACTTGGCTTTAAGCATTGATTCAAATTGGTCAAAACTAGCTTACAATGTCAAATTTTATACATCAATTGGTCATGTCTATTACTTCTCTTAACATACTTTAATCTCTTCGATAGACCGCACCAAACATATCAGCTACTTTTCTCGTTGAAGTACCATATGGCATCACTTTTATATAGGAAAAAGATGAGAAATCAATTTTTTTTTGAGTATTTTAATTCTCCGTAGCTGTATCTTTTGAAAACCTTGGGATCTTTTTTACCACCATCCAAAACTGAAGCTAGAAACTATTGAAACAGTAGAAACTGCCAAAACTATTTAGTTTTGAAGCCTAGATTGAAACCACGATTTCAAACAGACAACTATTCATCACAACTAAATTCGAAAGTGGACCAAAAAAAAGTTCCAAGTTATGATACTCACTCCCATGGAACATCACCAACAAGCATCCAATCACCATCTTTGTCTTCATAAGTGAGGACAAATTTAGAGTCCTTAATAGCATCCATCATCAGATTCTCAGTTGGCCCATCCCTACCTGAAATTCCAAGAGAACAACATTGGTCAGATATGTCACCATCACATAAAGAAAATGTTAGCATGCGTCGTGATTCTTCAAGGGTTTGCGATGCCTCCAATGATTATGTTACCGCTACTCGTGATCAAATGAGGACAGGATAATCTCAAAGAAACTCATAATCTAAGAAAATATTTATTATATAATAACTTCTATAATCTAATAAATAGAATAATCCTAATCAAATAAAGAAAAGGCTAGATATCCAAAATGAGATCGGATTCATGATCATAACAATTTCCTCCCCCTTAGCCACACCTTGTCCTCAAGGTGTGAACCAAAGTAGCGCAATGAGCGATAGTCTCAAGGACCTGAGATGACACATCAGTATTGTTAAATTATATGAAACAACCATTGTTCCTAAAAAACTTGAGGCTACCAGAGGACAGTGTTTTAAACTTGAATTAAACGAGAGAGAATTAAATAACGCTAGGAGTATGGCGGGACTCGAACTCAGGACCTCCTGCTCTAGTACCATGTTAAATAATAGGAAACAACCATTGTTCTCCAAAAGCTTAAGCTATTAGATAGCAATGTTTTATATTTTTATATTTAACAATTGTCATAAGATATAATAACTTCATCAAAAGCCTTCCAAAAACTGATCTTTTTTGTGGCAGAATGTTGGAGGTATGAGTTTGCTCGTAATTCTAAAGAGGCTAATGATGATGATGCGGTGGTGAAATTGAATTGTCGGCGACGGTGGTGGTAGGATCGAATTAGCTGTTTCCAAGACTAGCAATGGAGTTGAATCGATAGGCGGCGCTGGTGGCTTACAACGAGGATATCGAACTGGTGTCTTGGAACCATTGCCATGAACAAACGTCTCTTTACTGTCTTTGTTGCCAATGATCTCTAATATAAAAGGATCACGCGCTATTTGTTTACTTGAGCCCGCCTTGGTGACCTGGGATTTCACAGGGGCAGTTGGCTGAGAGTCTAGTTGTGACGAAGAAATTGCACCTATAGATTAAAGGTTGTCATCGAAAATGTCGAGCTTATTCATTATTTTAGCCATGAATAGCTTGTATCTACTTCTATTGCTGCTGCAAGTCCCATGTTTAATTATTCATCTCTTCAGACCACATGTTATCATTGGTTTTCTCATCATCTAAAATTCATCATCACAGGACGGCACAGTATGTTTTCCAAGATCTTTCTCGAGTGGCATGAAACTAAAGTCCGTCCATTTCATAATTTTTTAGATTAAGAACCAAGAATGAAACGCCTCTGCAGTTTTTGTCTTTTTCTTCAACTTCTCGTGAACAATGTCATGGAAGATACTGCCCACAGATTGAACTGCTTTGATACCAATTGTTAGAACCCTAACACGCATCGTGATTTGTCAGGTGATTGTGATGCCTCCGATGACTATGTTGCCACTACTCTTACACCTCTCTTACCATTAATAAACTACTAAAACTTTATTAATGTTCATAACAATGTTACAATGAAAATAGAGGCCCCGTATTTATAGGCCTACAATTATGCGTGATTTTAATATGATCGAAAAATCAAATAAGGAAAGGATAATCTCAAAAATACTCCTTATCTAATAAAATATTTATGATACAATAACTTTCCTAATCTAATAAATAGAATAATCCTAATCTAATAAGGAAAAGACAAAGATATCCAAGATTGGGTTCGGATTCATGATCGCAACAGGGAAAAAAATAAACAAACATATAATGAATTTTTGTGGCAGCTAAAACGCTTCAAATTACAAGTGAGCTAAAAGCTATAGAACAAAGTAAGCATTATTATTCCTACTAATTGCCAAGAGGAAAAAGGATTTCAACTTTGCAAGTGACACAAAAGAAAAGATAGAAAAGGGTTCCAAATGCAAATGTTCCCCCTCTTTCCAATTCCCATACGAAGCAAGGAACATAAGTCTCACTCTCCTCAAAAGTTGCAATTACATTATTCGTATATATAAATCAAAATGAACAATAAGAGCTTGCCTTTCTGCAATAGAAATCACCCCCATACAAGCGTATAAAGCTAGGAACAAATGAAAATATATGGCTATTCACATACAGTAAAATGTGAAGATTGGTTCTTAAGAAACATAGAGAGACAATTCTCTGGTAGCAATACAAACCAATTCCTTTCCACCGTAACTTTTTAAAAATAAGAATTATATATATTGGAAGCACAAGGCATCCAAAGGTAGATAATAAAGCAAATGGGGCCAGGCACCTCTTACTACTTGAGTAAGGAGGAAGAAAATGTAAGGAGGAAGAAAACAACTACTGTGATTTGCATTCTAAATTCGTCAGTTACTACTTGAGTTATCATCACAATCAAGAACCCACTATAGTTGATCAAAGTATAAAGAATCTGTATTCTGTGGAATACGCTATTGCATCTGAATACAGTATTTTATGCCTCCAATTTTCCAAAATATAAGAAATGAAAAATTATCGCCAGATTACCAAAATGAAAAGCAGTTGCAAAACAAAGAATTTCAGAATGATTGGGAATAACCAAGCTTACCAACAAGAAAGCAGCTGAACATCTTCTCAAGTGCCAGGGAAAGCTCTTTATAGTTGGAGTATGTTCTGAGATCCACTTTTCTAAGATATGGGGCTCCATCCATGCTTACCTTAACATAGAGGCATTCTTGCCCTTGTTTTCCTTCAGCTTCTTCTTTGTTCTTTGGTGGACTCAAAGCCATTGTATTCTTCCGGAAATTACGAATTGGTGGCCAACCGACGACCTGTGCCCTGTTAAGTAGTGAATAATCTGCTTAGAAAATCCTTACAAAATGCGCGGGAACATTTTATAGTTATGTAGTAAATATAGACATAATCTCCACAAACAAAAGCTAACCAAATTTCTTCAAATTGAATTTCATTCATATCTCCCAAAATCTGGAAATAATTGCTGGAAGAAAATGATTCATTTAAAGATGATAGGTTGCTGGATTCTGCTAATTAAAACTTGATAAGAATTAAGCGATGCAAAGTAGAAGAAAAGAAAAAAATATCTTCAGAAGTAGCCAAGACATGCTGAGTTCCCGATGTTCCAAGGAGAATGCTGAGAAAGGCACGCAACTAAAATAACATTAATACAGTCATACAGTCATAGAAGTAAAACATCAAAATATCAGCAAAAATCATCACCTCTCATAAACTAAACTTTTCTCAACAAAGCCTTCATCCCATGCTATCCAGGGTTAAGCCATATGAATCCACAGATTATATAGGATTAGTCACATAAACCTTCTGGTCACATAAACCTTCTGATGTCATCTATCAAATCTAAGCTATCTTCTCTACCAATTCTAAGGAAGTTATTTCACACTTTGCTCTCATCTTATATGATCACCTGCCTGGATTAAATTGTTTTCAATGGCCAAGATGATCTCATAATCTTTTTATTTGTATGTAACCGTACTATCCAGATAATCATATCTCATTCTGTCTTCAATTGAAGCCTCTCTCTTTAGTCGAATATGCCCTTTTCTATTTCTATAATTATTTGTATAACCACCCATCAGCCTGAAACTTTTGGTGCTGCTACGTTCCTTCAATGGGCATTTTGTTCCATAATGGCTGGCTATGTTCCTTCAATGAGCACTTTGTTTCATAATGGCCCATATATTCCATCTCATGTAACAGAGTACATGTATGCCATTTTTAACCTTTATGGTGTTTCCATGTTGTTCCGATTTCATCTCTAAGACATTAATCTTTATCTTGGTGGTTGATACTCCATCAACTAGTAATCTTAGATAGACAAATTCCTTATTCTTGGGGATAGCATGCTGACAAATTTTTCCCCGAAGTTTCATCTGTTACCCTAATCCTACTGATATTAAACTTTTTATGTGTTCAGTTGGGCTCTGCCTTGAAACCTCTAGATTAGAGAACTCATCACCATCGCTCTCATTTTATCTCTGCTCTATATAACACCAGATCTCATAGAGAACAACTGAAGCGTAAATTACTAAAACAAAGCAGGTAAATTACACCATTACTAAGCTTAACATGAAACTTCATACAGATTAGAGAACTCATCACCATCGCTCTCATTTTATCTCTGCTCTATATAACACCAGATCTCATAGAGGACAACTGAAGCGTAAATTACTAAAACAAAGCAGGTAAATTACACCATTACTAAGCTTACCATGAAACTTCATACAGATCATTAAACATCAATTTGTTCCACCTATAGCACTGAACTTCATTTTTTGTTGCAATTGGATCACTCTGTCGAACTCCCTTTAATTTTCAAAACAAATTATACTAAGCTTTCGAAAGATGATGTTGCTATTACTATAGTCAGCCAATTCAGCTGCTACATCACCACAAAGGTATCATTATTCAATTACCACATTATCTAAGTGTGAGGAGTACTAAAAATTTAAAGCATCGCGCGAGGCGAGGGTATTAAAATATTATATGTTGGAAAATCAAGATTAAGAGTTTTATACTTCTTAGGAATCATAAAGATTTCATTATTCTTGTACATCGGCATACAAAAATAAATACAACTAAAAAGAGAAAAGCGACAATTATCATCTCTCTCCCTCTCTTTTATGCAAGCAATCGCGAACATATGATTAGTGTCCCGTCAAGGCATTTCTCCGAACAATTGATGCACACATGAGCCATGCATCATGCATAAGCCTTCTTTAGCATTTCGTCGAGCACTTAGCACACACATGAGTAATGCATCATTTTTCTTTGACATTTCATCATGCGCAAACCATCTTTGGCATTTCGTCAAACGCTTGGCACGCACACATGAGCAATGCGCTATGCACAAACTCATTATGGCATTTTGTCTAACACTTGGCACATGCACATGAACTATACATCATGCACAAATTGTCTTTGATAAAAAGCCAATTAAAACGAGCGGAAATCAATAATTTGATTTGCGCTTTCCGTCGCCAGCTGAACGTCAAACAGATGGTCGTCGTTGTTGTCGGTCTTCTCCACCGTCGCTGGCTCAGTGCCAAGCGGATAGTCGTTGTTGTTGCCTTTTTTAACGACCAAGCGTCAAGTGGATAGTCGTTATCATCGCCGCCTTTCTCTACCGCCAACGACTAAGCGTCAACCAAATAGTCGTCCTCATTGTCGTCTTTTTTTACCGCCAATGGCTAAGCATCAAGCGGATAGTCATCATCGTCATACGTCTTCTCTATCGCTGACGGCCAAGCGTCAAGAAGATAGTCATTGACTTTGTCAGTCCTCCTTACGCCTATGGCTAAGAGCCAGGCGGATAGTCGTTGTTGTTTCTACTGCCGACAGCGAAGCGCCAAGCGGATCGTTGTCGTCATCGCCACCTTTCTCTACCGCCAACAACTAAGCTTCAAGTGAATAGTCATCATCACCATCGCCTCTACTATCGATGGCGAAGTGCCGACGGATGGTCATCGCAGTCGTTGGTGCGGCAACAACAGGCGGGTGGTCACCTCCTTGGTCGATGATGACGCGACAATAGCAACAAAGAACACGCACCACTCCGAGATCAACGACGGCGCGGCAGCAACAGTCAACGACAGTGTAGGAATAGCGACGAGCAATCGCCTTTCATCAGTCGACAATGGCCTAGAGTAGTGGTGGTCGATGACAGCGTCGCAGCAGTCAACGATCAACGACGGCGTAAAACGATCTCCATGAAGTAGTCTGGTGTGCATAGAAAGCTCGATGTAGGGAGTGACTTGACTAGGAGAGGAAAGAAAGAAAGAATGAATGAGAGAGAACCAAAACCTACCTCTCTATCTATCTTTTTTTTGTTCTTCAATCCAAGTCTCTTTTCTTCTCTCTTTTCTTTTTTTTCATGAGTAGATTCTCTCTTCTTTTCTCTCTTTTTTTACTTCTCTTTATATAGAGAGAGGTGGTGGAAGAGAAGAGAAGAAAATGGTGGAGAAGTGGGAAAAGAGTGGGGAGATGGTGGAGAAGAAGGAGAAAAAAATAAAGATGGTGGAGAAGTGGGAGAGAAAAGTGAGGAAGTGGTTTGTTGGTTGTAGAGAAATTGTAAAGTGGGAGAAAAATTAGTAGAAGTGGATTGATGGTGGAGAGTGGGCTTAATGAAGTGAGAGAGAAATTAGTAGAAGTGGGTTGATGGTAGAGAGGTGAGTTTAGTGAGGTAGAAAAGAAAAGAGAAGTGATATTTTCTTTTTCTTTTTTTTGCTTTTTTTCTCTAACACTAAGGGCATGTTTGACTAAATGTATTTTTTAAGATTCACAAGAATGTGGGCTAGGAATTGAGAATTCCCACATTTGATTTGCCACATGAATTTAACATGCCAGAATATTATGATTTCCATGCAGTGTTTGAAAATGCACGAGGCGCAAAAGCCTTCTAAAGCTTAAGCGTGAGGCGCACTGCGAGGCGCGTGCCTCAAGAAGGTGAGGCTTGAAGAAGGTGAAGCACACATCTAATAAAAATAAAACACTTTTAACGAGCCTAGTTTAAACGGATGTTTTACATTAAAAAATTTCAAAATTGCCAAACAAAAATAAAATTACCATAAAAAAGCAAAAAAAATCACATGTATAAATATTTTCAAAATAAAAAGAAAAAAAGTTATGTTTCAACTTTCAACTTAAAAGTCCTTACTGCTGCTTCTTACTTCTTGCTTCTTGCTTCTTTCTTTTTGCCGCTACTGCTTGTTGTCATTGTGGCGTGGAAGAGATTACAGCCAAAAGAAAAGGGAAAGAATTTAAATTAGAAAAAAATTTCAATCCCTTAACATTTTAAAATATATTGAAAAAACCCAAGACTCAAAAGTCCAAACCCTAGACCCATTAAACGTAAATATCACGTGATGCGTCTGAGACGCGCGCCTAAACATTGTGGACGTGTTTGGTACGGCCCTTTTCATCCAGGAATTGGAATCGAAATGGACGAATCTATTTGTAAGTGTTTGGTATGCGGGAGTTCCATTCCGAATCCGATTGTCACCCCTTTTTCATCCAGGAATTGGAATCACAATGGACAAATCCATTTGTGGGTGTTTGGTGTGCGGGAGTCCCATTCCGAGTTCGATTGCCAGGTGAATGGGAATCCCCCAATCACCCCATTTTCCAATTCGGCCTAGGAAACCGGATTAGAAGTTGAATCTAGGCGGAAAGAATGCACTTTACGAAAATATCTCAATTATATTTTATATTTTTTATGTAAAATTTAATTTAATTTTTTTACTTTAATTTTTAATTAAAATATAAATTTAAATTTAATAATTTAAATTTAATTCTAGAGTTTGATTTAGAAATTAAATTAAAATATAAATTCATTCAAGTATTTTGAATTTGATCTATAAATTTAAATTTAAATTTAAAGTTAAATTTAATTGTAAGTTTGAATTTGAATCAAATCAAAAATTAGTTTTATATTTTGAATTGTCCATTCAATTTTAAATTTTAAATTTAAAAAAAAAATATTTAAAACTTTGGCTTATCATCTTAATATTTTGATATAAATTTCTAATATTTAACCTTTAGTTTGAATTTAAATTATAAATTTAATTTTATGTTATGAGGTGCAAACTCAACTTTAAATTATGTTTATATTTGTATTTTTATTTTATTTATTTATTATAATCAATTTTTAAAAAATATTGAAAGCAAGAATCAACCCTATTGATTCCGACTTTTATTCTGAACCAAACAAATTCTGTTTCCGATTTTGATTCTGTCCATTCCGATTCCATTTCTTATTTTTAACCAAACGCGCCTGGTAAGTGAGAGTTCAAAACCCACCTACTCTCTTGGTTTTTTTTTTTTCCCATGGGAATTTGGTTTTAATGTACTAAAATACCCCTTTCAAACTATGATATTTATATCATACTAATCAATATAAAATAATGTACAATATAATATAAATCTACATTACTTAAAGGTACTATGGTAAATTTATTAATATGCCTCAGTTATTTCCGTATTGAACTAAACACAAAAATTATATAACTCGGATATTAATTATAAGGTGCGAGCTAAATAAAAATATTCCTACGACATTAGAATTTAATTACAGGATAATAGTTCTTGAGAATTTAATTTTTTGTACCAACAGATATATAACAGCTAAATCAACTTCTATCTCGACATTTGTTAGAAAAATTGCTGGCAGTTTAATACGCAGAAATGGAAGAAACAAATTGAAGTTTAACGGTGAAAAATTACCCAAAAAAAAATCCCTAACACGGAGAATCACAATGAACAATACACTAATCCAACATTCCTAAAGTTTCTAGATAATAGAGGAAAAAATAACACTTACTTCGCCGCAGGAGCAGCTCCGCCCGAAGCAACCTGCTCCGTCCTCTCCTGCGACCCTCTCGGTGCCGAATCCCCGAGCCCCGCGACCCTCCCACCGCCGAGTTCTCCTCTGGGCGAGAGCAAAACCCCGCTTTTCCCCAACCCCACCTCGGATCGCCCACTTCCGGGGAAACCCCACTTCCCGGATCCATCAACGGAGTCGGAGAACCCCTCTTCCCCCCGGAGACCGAGCTCTTCGGAAACCATAGGGCGAGCCCGACCCGGTTCGGCGACTCCGTGCCGGGGAGCCCGAGCCGGAGCTCCGTCCCCTTGAGGTCGCGGGCCTCGGCCGAGACGGTAGAGGAGGAGGAGGAGGAGGAGGAGGGAGGAGGAAGAGGACGAGAGCTTGTAGGCGCCGTCCATGGCGTAGCCCCCGCGAGGCCGATGTAGTCGTGCTCCTCTAATGGCGGAGCCATCGCCAAATGGGAGAAAAGAAGAAGAAGGAGAAGAAGAAGAAGAAGAAGAAGAAGAAGAGGAGGAGAGATGAGAAAGAGAGAGAGAGAGAGAGAGAGAGAATGAATGGAGGGAGGGAGGGGTTGGAGAAGGAGATATTATTTAACAAAATATTGTATTATTTGTCTGAGTTTATTTATTATATTAAATTTTGTATTGTTTTGGATTTGTTTAATTGTGATGGGAGAAAAGCGTTGCCTTTTTGGGGGCAGACCTGCCGACAAAGTACTGAAAGTTCCCCGACAGCGCTTGCAGTCCTTCGGCATATTCAGCGTATTTTCAACCTTTTTCTTATTTCATGGCGAATTTAGGGTAAGCGTTGCTTTATTTTTGTTTGGCCTTTTTACATATAATATTTTATTTTACTTTTGCTTTTCCATTTCTTGTGTCTTTTTTTTTTTTTTACTTTTACTCTGTTATTTTACCTTTTTTTTTTATTTATATATTTGTCCCTTTTTATTAAAAACATACTAGTTTTATAATTTTGCAAAAAATATATTTTTTTATTTTTATAAATTTAATTCTACTTTTTTTTAAATAATCAAACGATTTCTATTCTCTTTTTCTTTGCTATATTTCTCCTCGCGTTTGCTTTCACTACTTCGCGACTCCCACGTCCCCGCCACGCTCATTCCCTATTTCTTGCACAAACGAATGAACAGTAATGAAGCTTGGCTCACTCATAGTCGTGGTTGTGACTATTCTCGACATTCTCCGACAAGATCCTCGTTGTAAAGATGATGGTGGCACTACTCGCAACATTACCTAAAATACAAACATAGGTGGCGAAGAAGGATGGCAATGGTTGCTGGTCGAAGATACTCCTAAAGCAGGTTTGCGAATGGGTTCACAAGCGTGGGCGCAGCGACAAAATGTTGATAATAGTGAGAGAGAAAAATCTAGCAGACGACATGATATTATGTTATTTAAAAAAAAAAAAAAGTTGCACTATTCAAACATATTGTATACTAGTTAATAAGAAAGTTGCACTACTTGATACGTATATTGTCACGCTCCGGAGTCGAAACTGTGACCCGGGCCCGCCAACAGATCCGTCGCCCATACGGGAAGCCCCGTATTGACGAAGCGTCTAACCTGCAAAAGATAATACTACAGCTATACAGATATCAGAGCTGAAAAGTAAAAATATTGAAATATAAAAATACAACTCCAAATAGTACAAGTCTGAACCTCACAACATAAGTCTCTCGAAAATGAAACTCTCAACAGCAACTATCTACAATAATCCAGCAGACTGTACTACAAAGCTCAAAAAAAGGGGTACAACTATACTCCAAAGACGGGTAGGGAACTAGCTCGTGACTCCCTTACCTCGATCAGCTGGTACAGCAACAGGAGTAGAAATAAGGGTAGATGCCTCTGAAAAATCTGTCACCAACAGAGGGTGTGAGAACTACACCGTCACGTAGTTCTCAGTGGGTACCGTCTCCAAGACCAACGGTCTGTCCACTAAGTCTACTAGAGGCATAAGATAACAGGAAAACTGTAATAATGTAAAGATAAGCTGGAAAGAAATCTACAGTTATCATGCCTCTATCTACAATGCTCAATGGGTGATACAGATGAAGATGATGCATCGACTCTAACCCAATATACTCAATCAACCCAATCACACTGACTGCCAAATAGGGTCCAATCAAACCTGCGCCCACCTACTGCCATTACATCCACGGAAGACTGGACTTACGTAGGGCGTCCCACACGGACTGCGTTGACAAGTTGCGAAAGATAAGTAACAGGACCAACTTCGGAGTGGCACTCGAGAGGTGTGACCCCACCGAGAAAAGTATCTGCGCATCTCTGTCGAGCTCAATATGGCTCATGCAGGTTATAGTCCAAAATCCATGATCAATCAGATCGGAAACAATAACTCAACACTAACAATATCTACCGGTAACACTCCACAGCTCGGGACCACCGTCAACCTAAATGGCTCCCAAAACAGAACACCCAACTCACAAATGACACAGAACGGACCGACACCATAAGGGTCCGAGAATCCCGAAAGGCCGGTGCCTAGAACCTCAATCAAACAAGAACAGATTCCAAGCTCAACCTTTTGAAGTTCTCGATCCCCGGAAAAATCAGCTCTCTCAGGTAAAACATTTGGAGGGAAACAATTAGGATCCGAAAGTTCCGGGAGACTAGCACCTACAACCTTATCAAACAAGAACAGGTTCTAGGCACAGCCCCCGTAACTTTCGTCCCAAAATAAGAAAACGGCCCCAAGAACCCAGATCACTCAAACCTTTTCGGGTGAGAAAGTTTGTAAGAAGAAATGACAGTTATTTTCGAAAATCATTTTGATTTGAGAAGCCCAATTTAATAAATTTTAGTTCTTTAAGAAAATCAGTTAAAATAAGTTTTATTTTTCAAACCCCGAATGGCTAATCCCTTCACCCTATCAAACAAGAACATGCTCTAGTGATCTTTCGAAATTCAGAAGGAAAACCTTTGTTTACTGAAATTATGCGTGTCCAAAAATAGTCCGGGTTCAAGGTCCTACTATCATCAACTCAATCATACTACAAACACAGTGCTAATGACACTGGTAGTAAAATAAACGACAACCCGGGACCACCGTTTACCCAACGTCTCCCAACACTAGCACAACACTAGCCACAGCTACCAGACTCCACACGGCCCCCAAGCACGAGTGCAACATGCATCCCACATTATTCCGACTACTCGGCCCACTACTCGGGCGAGAAAACACTCTAAGTCCAGGAAAAAGAAATGCAAGAGGTGGAAACTAGAACATAAAAGAACCTAACCCAAGCGAGAGTTTTCTAGTAGTCTGGTTGAATACATGCAATCATATGTCAGGGTGCTAGTCAAAGTCCAATAACTCTATAACATCAATAGTAGCACCTATTCTAGCATGCTAAAATCTACAACACTAGAATTAGAAGAAAGTCCGCAGACTTGGAGGAAAATCCAACCCACCTCGGTTTGCCACCAATTGCTTGTAGACACTTGCAATTGGGCTCCCGCAGCAACCCGCTCTCTTTGGAAATAGAAAGCACAAAGGCGCCCGCCACACGCGAACGGTACACCCCGAAAAGTCCGGCGGTAAATCTGCGCGGCAAACGACACCTCCAACAATGGTCCCTAACAAGAACCAGGGCACAGAGTTCAAAGACAAAAACCCCAAAAGCATAATCTAAGAATTGTACCGAAAAACACAGCAAACACGAGGCGGAACCTACCTTAATGCCGGCGCGACGACAAATGGGCGCCCGCACGTCTGGCCAGCTCCTTGGAACACCTCGCGCGCGCTCCACAACACAAACGGCGCACTCCACGACACAAACGGCGAGCTCGCGACACTCCGAAATTTTCCCACGCTTCTCTCTCACGCTCCCAAAAATTTGGGATGGAGCAAAGAAAAAAAAAAAAAAAAAAAGGGAAAAAAGGATGTTCGGGCCCTTAAATAGCTCGAAAACGGGCTATTTCTACAGTGCCGGAGCAACCGGGGGGCGCCCCCGTGTCAGCACGCCCGCGTCGCGTAGAGCGGGGCCAACGGGGCCCCGCCACGTGGCGGTGCCCACGCAGGCCAGTGCCCTACGTCAACGCGAGGCGCCCTCGGGCGGCACGCCCAAGGCGGGGCTGTCGCGTGGTGCCGCCCACACACGCCCACACCCCGGCCCGCACGCCCGCCTCGGTCGCCGCACCCAGTGAGGCGCGGCCACGTGGTGGTTGCGCGGGTTTGTTGCACCCGGAGCACACACGGTGGGCCGTGGACAGACCCACCCGCAAATTCAGCCCGTTAGCCCAAAAAGCCCGAAAATAGCTATTTTTTACTGTTTTCGCACGCTGAGTCTTTTTTTGGCGTCCATTTGACGCACAACGCACTCAATACACCAAAAATATGTGTTTCTTCACCGCCAACCACACGTTCAAGCCGCGCGAAAAATCAGGACACCACATATATTAAACTGTAAAATAGTATAACTTTCTTAATAAATAGTACAACTATATTCGAATAAAATAACTTTTAAATAAATAGTTCAATATTGTGTCGTCCGTCATATTTTTCTCTCTCACTATCACCACCACGCTATCATCGTCGACCATGCTCACTGCAAACATGCTTTGGATCTTCGAAAGCATTCTTGATGAGTGATCATCACCATCCTCCTCTGCCACTGTCTTTATCTCCAGCGAAGTGTCAAGCGGCCATGATAATGAGCGCGCCAAGTTCACCATGTTTCTCTCACTCGTGAGGTGTTCACGACACTGACAAGATAGAGGAGTTGGCATAGAGGCAGTAGAGGTGGTGTGATGACCTGGATCTCCGCAGAGCTGCTGCAGTGCCTTGGGGTGGCTATTGGAGGCCTACATGGTGTGTTGGAGGTGTTTGGGGCATAATTAGGCACAAGTGTTGGACTTTGGGCTTATATGGATCATGTGAGTGATCGGAGGACCCCGTGGAGAGTTTAGAGGTGGTTTCGCGCGAAACGAATATTAAAATTGGGCTCCGCGCGAAATTTGGGCTAAGAACGCATTTCCGGGTGCCTTCGTCAATTTTTAGAGTTGGAATTTGGCAAAACGGACGTCAAATTCGGATTCAGCGCGCGAAAACGGTCAAAATGGACTACCCACTTGTCATTTTTGAGCTCGGGTTACTGTTCACTGCCGGAACAGTGTTTCCGGTGATCGCCGACGGCGGCGGGCAGCGGCGGAGAGCGGCGGCGCGGCCTCGGGCAGGCGGAGAGCGGCGGCGGGCAGGGCGCGTGGGCGCGGACAGGGCGCGCGGGCAGGGCGCGCGGGTGCGCGGTCCACGCGGCCGGCGTGCACCGGAGCGGTGTGCCACGTGGCGTTTTCCCATTGGGTGGTTCACAAGTCGCGATCTACGGAGCAGCGCGGTGTTTGGTGGACTGGGCGAGAAAACGCGTGGCAGCACGTCATTGGTTCGGTGTTTGGGGTGTCGTGCACCGGGTGCAGCGAGTGTGTGGCCTGGACACGTGGCGTGCGAGGATTGGGCGCGTCACTGTGCGCGTGCGGCGGGGGCAGGTGGCGTGTCAGTCGGCATGGCAGCGGAGGCGGCTGGCGTGGCGGCCACGGCGCCGACGTGGCGCACGCGTGCGCCACGTGGCGGCCGGCTATTGGCCAGCGCCAACTGCCCCGTTGACCAGGGCTGGCCACACGGCGTGAGGAGAGCGGCCGGTTCCGCTGTTCTGTGTTCGGGGGCACGTGTCGTGTGGAGGAGCGGGTTGGACGGCCGTGCGGTCCGACCGGATCCCGTGTGCGGAGTGGGCCGGGCTACTGTGTGCGCCCGGTTTCGGGGCCCGAAAGATTCGGGCGCCCGAAACCGGGGACACAGTGGGCATTTTTAGATTTGTTTTGTGGGCCTATAAAAGGCAGCCACCTCTCCCTCTTTTCTTCCTTTTTCCGAGAGTTAGAGAGAGAATGGGAGAGAGTGTCCTCAATGAAAGTTGTTCCCCTTGATGTTCTTGAGCTCGTGGTGGATCCCCGGAATTTCTGAAAGCTCGGCAACGGCGATATCGATTTTACAGTTCGCCTCGGTTTTCTCCCCATTTCGGCCCGTTACCATCACAGTTCAGTCGGAAATTCGCTGTGAGCAAACCAGGAGAAGTTTTTGAACGATTTCTTTGACAGCGTGTTCCTAAGAGGTAAGGCTTCGATTTTCGTGTTGATCGCTTCGCTCCGTTTCGCACTCTTGGCACGTTTCCCGAGAAATCTTTGACCCTTATTTTTTCTGTGTTGGATTCTGGACAGCACCGGCTTGTCGATTTTATATCTCAGCCTAGGAACATCGGATCAAGGCGTTTCAGGACTCGATTTTGATCTACTCGTCACGAGGAACACAGTGGTGATTTTTTTGGGATTTTTGGAAATTATTTTGAAGGTGATAATTAAGCTTTTCTTGGACAGATCGCTACAGTAATTCTGTTGTGGAGATTTTGAGTATGCAACGGTGTTTTATTTTTATCTTGGCCTACAGGTATCAGATCTGGGCGTTTAAATAGTCGTTTAGGGGCTACTTTTCGCGAGGAACGCGACCGTGAATTTTCTGGATTTTCTTGAGGACTGGAAAGAGGTGATATTTAGCCTTTTTTGGGGCTGATTTTAGACAGTGGTTAATTGTACAGTTTTGAGATTAATTGTGCGCATTGTTTTGTGCAGTGGGACACAGTTTTTGGTGGATTGCTGTGTTAGAGGACAGCGGGCAGCGTGAGGTCTCTTTTGGTGTTGTGCGCGCTTTTCGAGGTGGGTGGTTGTTACATGCCTCTACATCTGACTTACTCACTAAGTTTATTAGAAAACCCCACTATTGAACATATTGATTAAGTATCATGCATGATTGACTGATATAATTGTGAGCCTATCATCTGAGATTAATTTTGTGGATTTAGCATATTGGGGATACTATTGGGATAATATTGCTGTTGGGACATGATCATTGGAATAATTTAATAGTGATAATTAACATGCTACATTAACACCTAGATTTTTATGAAAGTGGATTAAATGGATTAATTGTGGGGACATAATGACATATCAAGGTGTGGATGCCACTTTGGGATTTATTATGGATCAGGGATTATTTACATGTGTAGTGGACTGATGATTTTAGCATGATTGATATATTTATGTGGATATTATTAATTGTTACACATGTAAAACTGTTATTTGACATTCTCTCTCTTTCATATTTCATGAGGACTTTTGCATGCTTATTTGGACATCTAGATAGGCCACTATTTTATTGCTACACTATCATATTGGGATTTGACTTAGGAGAAACCATGATTGCTTTCTTTCTCCTTCTTATTTAGACTTTTGAGTCATGTAGCTCGGGTTCGAGCAGAGGTTTGGGATAGTGTAGCCGGGACCTGAGGGTCAGAGATAGGGTGTACTTGATGTTGGATTGTGGGTTATTGCGGCAACCGCGGACAGTAGGCGGTTGACCGGATCTTGATTATTTTACCCAATTGCGGGTTGTGGGGTTTTCTCTAGTGGATGGTGTTTTCCATTTTTGAGTACTATTGTATCTGATTGGGGATTGGGGTTTCTTTAGTGGACGGAGTTTCCCACTTTGATCATAGTCTTGATCCAGTCCTGCTATTGTGAGACATTGGTTACAGAGATGCTTGATACAGAGATACTTTACTCGTGTGGGTCGCTCCCCTCGAGTGCCACTCCGGAGTAGGCTTTACACAGTGCCGAGCGCCGGGCACCATGGTGAGTTGTGAGTGCTGATTGGGATTTCGAGCCTTATGTGCTGGTCCCCTACTGAGTTCTTGAGTTCGACAGCAGAGCAGGCAGTACCAGTTTTACTGGTGGCACTAGATTGGGTCTATTTGGTCAGATACTGTTTCCTGATGCATTCATACCGTCATTTCTTTCGGTATTGCATTTAGAGGCATACTTGTTGTGGTTTCCCTTTATTCAGCAGTTCTGTTTACAGCTTTACCACTCACCCCCCCTTTTTCTTGCCTCTGGTAGACTTAGTGGGTACGCCGGAGCTTGAGGCTTTACCCACAGGGGGAGGCTACTGGTTTACTAGTGGTTCTCACCCCCATTGTTGTTTTCCCTTGCTTTTTCTTCTCCCTTATTTTGCAGTGTCTGCTTCGAGAGTTGCTGTTCTTCAGTCGTTGTCCGAGGCGAGGGAGTCACGAGCTAGATCTTTACCACCCGAGGAGTGTAGCTGTATCCCCTGGTTGGAGATTCCTGGTAGCTGTTGGTTGGTTTTTACTGTTTTATTTGGAGAGACTGATGTTGAGACTGATGTACTATAGTTTTAGTTTATCTCCTTTTATAGTTGAGAGATGCTGTACTGAGGACATTGTATGATGATTATCTATATTTGAGGAGATGGATATTGTACTTTATTTTATGTTGTACAGTGATTGGATTTTATTTTACAGCATTTTATTTCAGCTCTGATATTTGTGTAGCTATAGTACTATCTTTTGCAGGTTAGACGCTTCGCCTATGCGGGTTTTAGCATAGGTGGCGGATCTGTTGGCGAGCCCGGGTCGCAGTTTCGACCCCGGGGCGTGACAGATTAGGTTGGTATCAGAGCTTAGGGATAGGTCAGTTGGGACTGTAGAAACCCTAGGCTTATGGTTGGACCCTAGGATGACTTCGTGAGAGTCGTGATTTTTAGCGAGAGTCCTGATTGAGTTTTATACCTCTTCCGAGTGATGGGATGGGTGATTGGCATGTTTATTCTCCTAAGCAATTATGTTGGCTGCAGACAACATAATGCGGCGGAACGGTTGACAGGCTCTAGACTCTCGCCGGATTGGGTCGAGTCTTGTTTTGTGCTGTGGTGCAGTTGGTCGTGGTGAGCGGTGTCTCCCCGACGCGTTGTGCGGATTGGTGTGGACTCGTCGCAGCTGTGGAGCTTGAGCAGATTGTTTTGGGGATGGATATCCGGATTGAGGTTAGAGAGCTTCAGGCCCCGATGGTAGGATTGTCAAAGGTATATCAGCGGCAGAGTGAGCCGCTGGTCTGGGTGACACAGTTGTCGGAGTGTTGGGTTATATATATTAATGGATCTGAATAGGGGAAAAACCACCTAGAGGGGGGGTGAATAGGTGTAAACAATAAACACACCAAAATCGTTGCGTAAAAAATAACCCAATGCGGAAAATAAATAACACGCAAGATTTTACGTGGAAAACTCCAATCCAGGAGTAAAAAACCACGGGACCGATCACACGGTGAAATCTACTAAGATTAAAACACGTACAAGGTGATATAACGCACACACACGACTCAACCTTTTCCATACGCTCCGAGTAGATCTTCGCCGCTCGCTCCACAACGCACCTCGAATCCACGAGGGCGTCACAACTTCGAATCCACGAAGTCCAACGTCGAATCCACGACGTCCAACCGAATCCACGGTCTTTAGCACGCATCGATCACACGAACACGCCTCGCTCCGAATCCACGAAAGCGGTAGCACCTTGAATCCACAAGGCCACGCGAATCCACGCGCCGATTGTCCTTTCGGAAATCGTTGATTTGTTGGTGATGATATTTTGAATACTTAGATCATCATAGATAGACAAGGAAGCACCCTCTAAGTATTCATCGATTTGATTCTTTCGAAAGATATAGATTTTGAAAACCCTAGAATCAAACCGATCAATAGAGAAAGAAAACCTAAAATAAAGAGGTGTTTACCTTTTCTTCTCTATGTGGATTCTTACCTTTGATCCCCCTTGGGATGACCCTAAAAGATGATATTAGGGTCTATTTATAGGCTAGAAACCTTTTGGAAAGAGATAAGAATCAAAAACTTACCTTATCTGGAGTTTTTCAGGACGGCGATCCGGATCGGATTTACTGTGATCCGGATCGTCGTAGCGTGATAGACAATTCCAGAAAAACAAGGGTTCGGGATCCGGATTGAAAAGCCCGATCCGGATCGTTCATACATTTCAGCAAAATCCCATGTTCGGGATCCGGATCGAAATGGCCTTTGATCCGGATTGGATTTGCCAATGAACAAGCACCCTTCGGGATCCGGATTGGACTGTCTGATCCGGATCCTGAACATGTCCCATGTCCAGTTTTTGATTCTTTGGCCATAGAAAATATTCCAAAGTGTTTCTAAGCTATAAGAATGTATTCAAAATATCAAAGATTATTTAATTTAACGTACCTGAACATTTGAATCCATTCTTTTGAGATTGATGTAAATGATTTGTCAAGTCTTCATCTTCAATCTTCAACATCACGAAATACGCCAATACAAAAATCCTTAACAATCTCCCCCTTTGGCGGTTTCGTGACAAAACACACAATCCACAAAAGAATAACAAAAAGACGATTTTTGTTGCTATCACCATACAACAAAAATACGCATGAACGATCCAAATAAATGTAAATACAAGAGATAACCTCCTAAAACAAACTCTAGACTTAGACGCAACTAGGAGTGTTCAAATCTTGTACTCTCTGCAAAAGAAACAATTCTTGACAACAAGAAATCATTAATACCTCAAGAATTTAATCGTTAAGCTACCAGAGAGTTATACATTTAACATGACATTAGGTATCAGATATGCATAAAAGTAGACAATCAAAATATCACATATCTTTATCAATCATCAGGGTTAGTTCCAACCATAATGTCAAAGAAGTTCAAATGTTCATACCTTTTGCATGACCTGTCACAAAACTTGTTAGAAGTTACAACGCAAAATAGTCAGTAGAATAGTTAGTGTTAAACTTTAAGTTTCAAGTTATCCGGTCATGTTCGTTCTTTTCTTTCTCCCCCTTTTTCCAAACGATCTCCTCCTTTTTCAAAAGATCTATTGGCTCGTTCTTTTCTCCTTCTATCTCTCCCCCTTTTTGTCACAAAAACCAGCCAAAATTATCAGAGAGAAAAACGTGCAAAGAGTTCACCAAAAAACAAATTTTTGTCAGAAAAGAAACTAAAATCAATTTCATCAAAAATCAATCTGAACCGGTATCGTTGTCATCGAAGTTGCTACATCCGAGTTTTGCAAAAATCTTCTTGTCCAACTTCATCAGTGCATTGTACTTCTTCGTCAAGACCACTTGTGTTGTACTAATCCGTTGCAAGTCAAGAGAAATCTGACCTTGTTCAAATGAAATTCGCTCCTGCTCAGATGATAGTCTTTGTTGTTCCCGAAGAGCTTCAACATTCACATGTCTCTCATCGATACACTCTCTGTTTTCAAAATCTTTCATCCTTTCAGAGTTTATATAAACAAACTCTTGCTAAGGTGGCTCACCAGCAAGTGGTTCCTCATTTTTTTTTTTTTTCTCCCCCTATGTTGAGCATCTCTTTTTATCATCTCTGTTCTCCCCTTTGTCCTTTCGAGCTCTCTTTAATTTATTGGTCATCCTCGTGCTAACCAACGCGGTGATGAACATGATTGTCCACTCAAGAGCCTTTGTTATAGAGTATTTGAAAAATAGCACCTGTGAGCAAAAACTCAAAGAACATGAAAAATTGTTTAAATTTCAAAATTTTGAAAAATCTTGCCCAAACAATCCTTAACATGTGTAGAGGCTAGGAATCAAGACACTTTTGCAAAAAGAATTTTAAAAATAGACCAATTCCATAATTTTTTTTTTTTTTTTTTTTTTTTTAAATTCTTAAAGACTGCCTACAACTTTTTCTCTAGAAAAATTCGTAAAAATTTCAGAAAATTCAGAAAAAGTATATAAGCATTTCTGCATATCAACTTTATACAAAAATATCATTTCACATAGAAAGAAATAGATTATGATAAATCTATCAAAATATCCCAAATTGTGAAACGAAAATTTAGAAGAATTATAACCTCTAAAGTTGATCAATTTCCAAACATCCTTCACGATCTAATGAGTATAGAGTTTATCTAATTCTCAATTGAGCAAAGAAAATGAAGCACCAAGATCGATAGATGTTTGAAATCCCAAATAAGTCAAATAATATATCTAGTCAATATATTTGGGAAGTGACTCTTTGAGCATCTTTTAGAAATCCCACCTTATACCAACCATGGAATTTGACATAGTCAAGTATTCCAAAAAGTATTTTATTTACAAACAAGATCACCATGCTTGGTTAACATGTGGTAGCTGCACACAGTACTCGGACAACCGAGGTGGTAGCTCTTTCCTCCATGTGGTGGTAGTTTTCACACTCCTCTTAAGGATGTAACTCTTTCCACATCTTTTGAGCATGAAAAATATAATAAACTCCCCCTCAATTGGCTATCAATTATGAAAGATATTCAGTATTCAACCAAATATTGATCTCGTATTCATACTTATTGCAATCATCAAATAAGATAAATTAAATACCAGGAGATCATTGAGAGAGGTAATGACTTTGATCAATTCAAGATGAAATAATTGAAATAAATGATCATTGCATCAAATGAGTTATAATGATATTCAAATCATAATAAACTTCTCTAAATATGAAAGGATGCAAATAAAGTCAATATAGCAAATGCTCAATTAATGTTCTATATTACAAAAAGAACACAAAACACAAACAAAAACCTTTCTAAGCAGTGGTTCAAAAAGTTATGTAATTGAAAGCATGCCAATTGCTTTTCGCAAACGAATAAAACATTTTTGATCCAAAGGTTTTGTCAAAATATCAGCTAATTGATCTTCAGTTGAAACATAAGAAATTTGTAAAAACTTGATTCAACTAGCTATCTAGGAAAATGATATCTCAATTCAATGTGTTTTGTTCCAGAGTGCAACACAGGGTTTTTAGAAAAGTTAATAGCACTTGTGTTGTCACACAACATAGTTACCGAGGTCGTAGGGATGCGAAAATCACTCAATACACTTTTCTTCGATTTCCTCAATGACTTCGGCTTAGGGGGTGTCCTACCATCTGTCTTAACACTTAGAAGATTTTTCTTCGTTTCCCGAGTCGTGTTCTTGATGGTAGTAGTTGCAAGTATTGCTTGATTTGCTCGTTCTGCTCCATACTTGCAATTTGGTCTTATGTGCCCAAAAAAAAAAAACACAACAATGACATACCTTGGTAAAAGTTGAACCCGAAAAAGATGAGGTAGGCTTGTCAACGTTGGCTACGATGATTTCCGTCGGAGAAGGAGCAACCGACTGGGGCACAAAACTTGTCTTGCTCGAACTTGGTTCCTCACAAGTTCGGCCATATCCGAGGCCTAAATGATTAGTATGACCAAGACCAAGAAGGCGATCCAACTTACTTTGTCCTGAAGAAAATCTATGCAAATCCTTTTTAAGTTGGAAAAGGGTCTCCGTCATCTCAAAATTTCTTTGTTGTGCCTCGGAATAGAGCTTTGAGAAGAGATTAGCTTTATCCACCGATTTTTCAAGTTCCTTCTCAAAATGCTCGTTCATCTCTTGAAGGAAAGTATTATTCTCAACCAAGTTGTCCCTTTCCACTTCAAGAGCCCTTGAGAGAGAGGTTGCTCTATTAGGTTATTCCTCGAGTTCCAACAACCTTCTCCTCAAGTTTTTTTTTTTTATTTTGCTTCGCCAATTTCTTTGAGTTACGTAGAAGTAGTTGGTAGGCGTGAGCAAAGTCCTCACCTTCGGAATCGCTTGGTTCATCATCCGTTGCCGTTTGATCATCCTGGGAAGAAATAGACAACGAACCAGATGCAATCAATGAAATACACACGAAGGGTGAAGTCGTGGATGCGAAGAATGTGATGGCATTTGTATCCTCATCACTAGAAGATGACTTATCCATAGAAGAAGAGTCATCCCACGTGATGGCTTGCGTAGCCTTCTTCTTTGGTGGATTCTTGCTGGGACATCTTGTTGTAGTGCGGCCAAAGCCTTTGCATTTGAAACACTGGATCTGTCCTTCAGCGTTCTTCTTCTCCATTGAGAAACCTTCTTGCTTTCTTGATTTTGACGTAGAAGCACCTTTGCCTTTCTTGAACTTCGAGAATGATGAAGATTTGCTTGAGTTTCCCCTTCCGAAGTTTCGGCAAAATTTTCTCTTCAAGAAAGCGAGTTGTTTCTCAAAGTCCTCCATAGATAGATCATCGTCAGAGTCCGAGGAGGATGAATCCGCGTCTTCATGTTCTGTTGATTTCAATGCCATACCTGAAGACTTGGAAGAAGAAGAGAGCTTTCCAGCAGAAGAGTTAGTAGGAAAAGTAATTTCATAAGTTTGAAGTGTACCAACTAATTCTTCTACCTTGATCTCGTCCGGGTGTTTTATTGTTTCGAACCCGTTCGTCGATGGAAATCAAAAACGCTCTTATGCGTACTTTCTAGTAGGCATAATTTGTTCCATCGAAGAACGGTGGTCTATTGATGTTGCCACCATCGACCAATGTTTACAACCCTATTCCCGCTCTGATACCAATTGTTGGGTTATATATATTAATGGATCTGAATAGGGGAAAAACCACCTAGAGGGGGGGTGAATAGGTGTAAATAATAAACACACCAAAATCGTTGCGTAAAAAATAACCCAATGCGGAAAATAAATAACACGCAAGATTTTACGTGGAAAACTCCAATCCAGGAGTAAAAAACCACGGGACCGATCACACGGTGAAATCTACTAAGATTAAAACACGTACAAGGTGATATAACGCACACACACGACTCAACCTTTTCCATACGCTCCGAGTAGATCTTCGCCGCTCGCTCCACAACGCACCTCGAATCCACGAGGGCGTCACAACTTCGAATCCACGAAGTCCAACGTCGAATCCACGACGTCCAACCGAATCCACGGTCTTTAGCACGCATCGATCACACAAACGCGCCTCGCTCCGAATCCACGAAAGCGATAGCACCTTGAATCCACAAGGCCACGCGAATCCACGCGCCGATTGTCCTTTCGGAAATCGTTGATTTGTTGGTGATGATATTTTGAATACTTAGATCATCATAGATAGACAAGGAAGCACCCTCTAAGTATTCATCGATTTGATTCTTTCGAAAGATATAGATTTTGAAAACTCTAGAATCAAACCGATCAATAGAGAACGAAAACCTAAAATAAAGAGGTGTTTACCTTTTCTTCTCTATGTGGATTCTTACCTTTGATCCCCCTTGGGATGACCCTAAAAGATGATATTAGGGTCTATTTATAGGCTAGAAACCTTTTGGAAAGAGATAAGAATAAAAAACTTACCTTATCTGGAGTTTTTCAGGACGGCGATCCGGATCGGATTTACTGTGATCCGGATCGTCGTAGCGTGATAGACAATTCCAGAAAAACAAGGGTTCGGGATCCGGATTAAAAAGCCCTATCCGGATCGTTCATACATTTCAGCAAAATCCCATGTTCGGGATCCGGATCGGAAATGGCCTTTGATCCGGATTGGATTTGCCAATGAACAAGCACCCTTCGGGATCCGGATTGGACTGTCTGATCCGGATCCTGAACATGTTCCATGTCCAGTTTTTTATTCTTTGGCCATAGAAAATATTCCAAAGTGTTTCTAAGCTATAAGAATGTATTCAAAATATCAAAGATTATTTAATTTAACGTACCTGAACATTTGAATCCATTCTTTTGAGATTGATGTAAATGATTTGTCAAGTCTTCATCTTCAATCTTCAACATCACGAAATACGCCAATACAAAAATCCTTAACACGGAGCAGTGGGCAGCCCGACAATGTTTTTCTTCTGAGACCACCTGGTTACAGTATCCTCAGCGGCAGTGATTTCTGAGGCGCCGATGGAGCGAGTGGCCCCCTCCGTGCCAATGTGAGTGCCGAGGCACCGAGGCGGGGTGGGTTGCTGATAGTGGGGGAGCTGTGAGACATCATTGATCGATGGAGCCAGTTTTGGCAGATGAACCATCCTAATTCATGGAATTAAGTTGGAGCCTTTGGAGGCAGAATCGTGGTTGGTGGCGATGGAGTGATCAATTAAGAGTCTCCCTGTGCTAGAGAGTTGAGGCAGTTGTTGAATTGTGCGCTCCAGGTTTTGAGGGACGAGGCGCATAGGGTATGTGCGACTGGGAGTGGATTGCGCCAGGATACCCTTTTAGTTTATCTGATCCCTCTGTTTTGGATTTTGAACTTTGGATGCCTCGATGGAGTAGGCATTGTGTATGGAGCGTACTATTGCAGTTCCTTTGGATAGGGATCTGCCGTCAGAGGCGAGTTCTGGATAGAGGCGCCTGGCGCTAAGTGTTGGGGGACAGATCGGCTGGCAGAGGCACTTTCGTTTTCCTTTCCTGGATGGTGGACATCCTTGTGGACGGATTATGTAAAGCTTACCCAAGGGAAGGTTACCCTTTGTGATTGATAACGTTCATGTTTGGGGTACAATAGATGTGATTGAGGGGTGAGCTTAGTAAGGATAATGGAATGAGGAATTGCATGAATTAATTGTGTTTTGTCATATGACGATTGCAATAATGGATTTTCTGAGATGTCAGAGGTCAGGTGGACCCCGGTGGCAGCATCAGCATCGTTATCAGAGTGGCGCAGCGGTAGCGTGGATTTATTGTCTGCAGAGGACCGTATTCATCGCCTCAGCGTGAGCAAAGGCAGAGAATTGTGCTCCTGTTGTGGATAGTCTTGATTTTCAGGCAGACTGAGCGACGACCACTTGCGTCAAGCGGATGAGTCTGTACCGCCAGGTCGGAGGGCACCAAGGCAGTGGATCGGGTCGTCGCAGGTGTGATTTCATCACAGCAGTCGGAGTTAGAGCAGGTTGCATGCATTCCTGCATGGACTAGAGGCAGATTTGTTACCACATGCACTAGAGGTACAGGTTCCTGTTGGTGGTGCATGTGGAGGAGGCTTGTGGATCATGTCCAGTGCAGTTGAGACCTCGAGTGGTATCGGCAGACTTATTGGTAGTTGTACCTGGTCAGTGTTTGACCCAGTGCGTGGGATTGGTTGGCACAGTGCCACATGGTGTATGACTGCGGAGAGAGAAGGTTATGATCTTCTGCAAGCAGACATTCGAGACTTGTTCATTGAGACAGTCAGAGCACACAGGTTGCAGCGACTATGCGCGAGGTGCCTACGGCGGCACCGGGACGCAAGGATATCCCTGTTATCGTGAGATCCCGGGTGTGATTCCACCGGAGCTGATAATGATGCCGCCGGTTAGGAAGATTGAGATTGCGATTGACGTGGTTCAGGGAACCACGCCAACCCCGATAGCACCTCATTGGATATCACCTGTAGAGCTGACAGAGCTGATGGCGCAGTCGCAGGATCTGATGGATCGAGGGTCTGTTCGATCTAGTGCCACGTCGTTGGCACACGACAGTGAGGGTCCTTGTGTGGCGTGACCGCAGGCAGGTCTGGATATTATTTAGGACCTTTCGATGGAGTTATACCCCGACAGTGGCCTGCTTAAGATGCAGGTATCTTTTTGGGATCATACAGATGAGTATCTCGCCAAGATGGTGTTCAGGACCCGGTAGGGGCATTATGAGTGCAGTGAGGACAAATGGAATGACTAAGGCCCTGTCGTCTTAGGATTTGAGGAATTGTGTGTTCCAGCTGCACTTGGAAGAATTATTGGAGGTATTCTTCTGGGATATTTTGATTTTACCCCATCTCTGTATGGTTTAGAGCTGGTGGAGTACTTGCAGATGGTGTAACAAGGTCTGTGAGAAGGAAGCTGTATGCCAAGTTGTTGTGGTACAAGTTTTAGCTTCGAGAGCATATCTTCTTGGATCACTTAGTCTAGCCATAAGAGGCGGTGGTGGAAATCCGGCCAAAATGGATGCTATGCGAGAATGGCTGAGACCGGCAGTTATTTGTTGAGGTGAGGAGCTTGTGGAGCCGGCAGTGCCAGGAGAGCTTGGCAATCGGATGATGAGGCTGATACCAGCCCAATGCTAGTATCGCCAGTGTTGGGAGAGAAATCTGTGAATTTTAGTGATGCCTCCATAGTAGCTATGAATTACAGTTGGGTTATTGTTGAGCATTCTGTATTACCCCGATAAGGCCACTGAGACGACGGATACCTAGAGCAGGAAAACTGTCTGGGGTCGAGTTTGGTGATGCCACAGCTGGCGCTGTGTGGACTGTCGAGGTAAACGTGACATATGGTGGTGTCACTGAGGACTCTTTGGATGATAGACCGCGGCTGAAGGGTTCGCTCGGATGGTCAAGATTTGGGAGCGACCGGGCGAGGACCCCCTCCTGGTTAGGGCTACTTTCCTTTCGGAGTTGCCTAGCATGTCACTGGTTTGGGAGTTGAGGACACAACTCCCAGAATTTGATGAAGTGATCGTCTGGAGCAGGTACCCATTTTCGAGCCTGGAGGATTGGATTTACCAGCTGCAAGGGTAATGGATCTTCTTGAAGATTGAATTGCGATCTGGTTCTCTCGACTGCTTATAGTGTGTGCTGATGCCGGAGAGTTGGGGAGGTGTTTCTACACCCTGATGGATTTTGGATTAGAGATCAGAGTTTACGTGATCAGTTGGAGGACTTATATCGAATGCCTCGGGAGTACAGAGATATTCGGATCGAGCTTGTGTGCCGATGGACTTGTGGTTGGATTATCTGAGGCCCTGGGAGGAGCGGAGGCTTGTACCGATGCAGATTACTTGGTAGCTCGAGCGGTTAGCCCAGCTGTACTTGGTTGAGTGGGTACGATTTTTCCGGAGTGCCCGCCTTTATTTGGTTCTAGTTAGAGACCCGAGGACCGCATCGCGTCTCTGGAGGAGGTAATTGTCAGCCTTGGGAGTTTGAGTGGTGGATGATTGGATATTTACCCCCCTTTATTTGGTTGAGAATCCGTGTTGAGGAACGACTTTAGTTTCGAGGACGAAACTTTCTTTTAGTGGGGGAGGATGTGATGACCTGGATCTCCGCAGAGCTGCTGCAGTGCCTTGGGGTGGCTATTGGAGGCCTACATGGTGTGTTGGAGGTGTTTGGGGCATAATTGAGCACAAGTGTTGGACTTTGGGCTTATATGGATCATGTGAGTGATCGGAGGACCCCGTAGAGAGTTTAGAGGTGGTTTCGCGCGAAACGGATATTAAAATTGGGCTCCGCGCGAAATTTGGGCTAAGAACGCATTTCCGGGTGCCTTCGTCAATTTTTAGAGTTGGAATTTGGCAAAACAGACGTCAAATTCGGATTCAGCGCGTGAAAACGGTCAAAATGGACTACCCACTTGTCATTTTTGAGCTCGGGTTACTGTTCACTGCCGGAACAGTGTTTCCGGTGATCGCTGGCGGCGGCGGCGGGCGGCGGCGCGGCCTCGGGCAGGCGGAGAGCGGCGGCGGGCAGGGCGCGTGGGCGCGGGCAGGGTGCGCGGGCAGGGCGCGCGGGTGCGCGGTCCATGCGGCCGGCGTGCACCGGAGCGGTGTGCCACGTGGCGTTTTCCCATTGGGTGGTTCACAAGTCGCGGTCTACGGAGCAGCGCGGTGTTTGGTGGACTGGGTGGGAAGACACGTGGCAGCACGTCATTGGTTCGGTGTTTGGGGTGTCGTGCACCGGGTGCAGCGAGTGTGTGGCCTGGACACGTGGCGTGCGAGGATTGGGCGCGTCACTGTGCGCGTGCGGCGGGGGCAGGTGGCGTGTCAGTCGGCGTGGCAGCGGGGGCGGCTGGCGTGGCGGCCACGGCGCCGACGTGGCGCACGCGTGCGCCACGTGGCGGCCGGCTATTGGCCAGCGCCAACTGCCCCGTTGACCAGGGCTGGCCACGCGGCGTGAGGGGAGCGGCCGGATCCGCTGTTCTGTGTTCGGGGGCACGTGTCGTGTGGAGGAGCGGGTTGGACGGCCGTGCGGTCCGACCGGATCCCGTGCGCGGAGTAGGCCGGGCTGGGCCGGGCTACTGTGTGCGCCCGGTTTCGGGGCCCGAAAGATTCGGGCGCCCGAAACCGGGGACACAGTGGGCATTTTTAGATTTGTTTTGTGGGCCTATAAAAGGCAGCCACCTCTCCCTCTTTTCTTCCTTTTTCCGAGAGTTAGAGAGAGAATGGGAGGGAGTGTCCTCAATGAGTTAGAGAGATAAATGTACGGCTAAGGAGTCGATTATAACTTTAAAGCACAAGAAAGCAAATAAAGACACGGCCGATGAGCCGGTTTACACTTTATATTGATTTGAAAAAGGGGATACAAGGAAGAAAGTAGGGATAGAAGGATTACAAGTAAGCATACTCCTAGAAAAGCAGTAAATGCCAGAGTGTGATTCTCGGTGCTTTCCGGCACTGGGCGTTTTTTGCCTTTCTAGGTTAATTGTGGGATTTTCGCCTTAATATCGCATTACTCCGTTCAAGATCTTTCCTTTTGCTGTTTTGGGCAAGTGAGGATTGACCTTTACTTCGGCTGTCACTCCCCGGGGTCGAAACTGCGACCCGGGCTCGCCAACAGATCCGCCACCTATACGGAAAATCCCGTATAGGCGAAGCGTCCAACCTGTAAGGATAAAACTACAGCTAAACAGATATCAGAGCAGAAAAGTAAACTGCTGTAAAACTAAAATCCAATCACTATACAATTGAAAATAAATATATACTATCCATTCCCCCAAAATAATCTTCATACATCACCCTCTGATCAACATCTAAGAACCCAAATGGGGAGATAAACTAAAATAATAATACATCAATGTACAGGCTCACAGTACAAGTCAGATCCTCACAATACATCAGTCTCTCAAAATAAAGAAAACTCTCAAAGAGTAAAATATACAAATCTAACTGACTGTACTATAAATCTCCAACAAGAGAGTACAGCTACTTTCCCAGGACAGGTAAGGATCTAGCTCGTGACTCCCTCGTCTCGATCAAAAGAAGCAGCAACAGCAGAGGTAGGAACCGGAGAAGATGCCTCTGCAAAACTGTCATCGACAGAGGGTGTGAGAACTACACCAACACGTAGTTCTCAGTGGGTACTGCCACCAAGCCCGACGGTCTGCCCACTAAAACTACTAGAGGCATAAAATAACGATGCAGTAAAAACTGAAGGAAAAGTTGGAAATACTCTACAGCTACCATGCCTCTATCTAAATGCTTAATGGGTAATACAGATGAAAAGATATGCAACTACTCGCACACGAGGTGCTCAATCGACCCAATCGAGCTAACTGCCACATAGGGTCCAGTCAAGCCTGCGCCTACCTACTGCCATTACATCAACGGAGGAATGGACTTACGTAGGGTGTCTATTACTGCCAAAACTGGCCCAGCCAGAGGGACTGCGTCGACAAGTCACGATACTAAAGTAATAGGCCCACTCCGGACGGGGCACTCGAGGGGCGCGACCCCACCGAGGAATATATCCGCGCATCTCTATCGAGCTCAAAGTGGCTCCTGCAGGCTATAATCAAAATCCACGCTCACTCTCAGAACGAAAGGACTCAAGATCCTCAAACATTTCACACAACGGTCGGAGTACTCTCAACGACCCAGCAATAAGCTCTCACGAATCTCGAGACACTAGCGAACTCAACCAACTCGTGGCACTAAACTCACCGGCTGGAGATACACCACAGCCGGGACCACCGTCGACCCAACGGCTCCCAAAACGAAACACCCAACTCGCCACGCTAAACACACTGGCTGGAGATACTCCACAGCCGGGATCGACTCACAACTCAGGGCTAACAAAACTGGTCGGACGACACTCAACCACCAGGGACCACCGTCAACCAAAACGGTTCCCAACAATATTGACCGGAAGATACTCGACGACTTGGGACCACCGTCTACCCAAACGGCTCCCAACAACACTAGCACTGGTCTAATCTCAGCTACCAAACTCCACTCAGCCCCCAAGCATGCGTGCAACATACGTCCCACAATAACCTGACTACTCGGCCCACTATCCGAGCGAGGAAACTCTATGTCCAGGAAAAGAAGCAAAGTGTGGGATGTCTAGAGCATAAAAGAACTTAGCCCAAGTGAAGGTTCTCTACTAGTCTTGATAAACATGCAACATATGACAGGGTACTAGGTCAAGTTCCAATAATTGTCACGCCCCGGGGTCGAAACTGCGACCCGGGCTCGCTAACAGATCCGCCATCTGTACGGAAACTGCCGTACAGACGAAGCGTCTAACCTGCAAAAAGAAGGATACTATACTAAACAGATATCAGAGCTGAAAGTAAACTGCTAGAAATAAAATAAAATAATACAAGTCCAATTGATACAATCCAAGTCCTCGCCCAAAAAAAATACAAAAGTCACTCTCAGCAATAAAGGAAAGTACAACTCTATCCCTCACTACAAAGTCTCTCAACAAGAAACTCTCAAAATAATAAGGGTACATCTACTCTCTGGACGACGACTGGTAGGGATCTAGCTCGCGACTCCCTCACCTCGATCTGAAGAAGCAGCAACTGGAGTAGCAGGAACAGGAGTAGAAGTCCCTAGGGGAAAAGACACCACGACGGGTGTGAGAACTACTTCCCACAGTAGCTCTCAGTGGGTGCCGTCAACAAGCCCAACGGTCTGCCCACTAAGTCTACTAGAGGCATAAAGTAACAATATAAAACTGAAATGGAAGGGCTGGAAAAGTAACTCTACAGTTACTATGCCTCTATCTAGATGCTCAAAAAGTGGAACAGATGGAAACATGATGCATCTACTAACTCACACAGTATACTCACCCAATCTATACTGACTGCCGCATAGGGTCCAGTCAAACCTGCGCCCACCTACTGCCGCACATCCTCAACAGGACGGGTCTACCGTAGGGTGTCCGTGACTGCCAAAACTGGCCCAGCCAGAGGGACTGCGTCGACAAGTCGCGATAGCAAGTAACAGGCCCAACTCCGGAGTGGCACTCGAGGGGCGTGACCCCACTGAGGAAAGTATCCGCGTATCTCTGTCGAGCTCAATATGGCTCATGCAGGCTATAGTCCAAACCACGATCACAAGATCGACTAACAACACCAACGCTCACTCACAGGCTAGAAAACCACACAGCCGGGGCCACCGTCCACCAGACGGCGCCCACAACAAAACACTAAACTCACAGGAAAGACCGACACCATAAGGGTTCGAAAACCCGATAGGCCGGTGCTTAGAACCCTATCAAACAAGAACAGACTCTAGGCTCCGCCTATCGAAGTTCCCGACCCCCTTATAGTTCAGGAACACAACAACCTCGGTACGCCACGCAGAAGACACCAACCAGGGCCCGAAAGTTTCGGGAGACCTACACCTACAACCCTATCAAACAAGAACAGGTTCCAGGCTCGGCCCCCGTGGCTTTCGTCCCTACGAAGGAATGGCCCCTAGAACCCAGACCACTCGAATCCTTTCGAGTGGGGAGATTTACAGGAAAAAGGTGATATTTGTTATTAAAAATCATTTTCACTCAACCCACACAGGGTGAGGATTAAAAGTATTACCCTTTTTGAAAAATTATCTTGTTTTGAGAAGAAATCTATTTTTTTATGATTTTTAGTTCTTTTTAGAAAAACAGTTAGAAAATAAGTGTTTACCCAAACCCCGAAGGGCTGATGCCTTTGTCCAATCAAACAAGAACAGACTCCAGCGGCCCTTCGATGCTTGGAAGAAAACATTGATAGACTAAAATCATATGTATGTCGAAAAGGGTTCTGGGTTCTAGGTACGGCTAACACTTGTGAACTACTGCCACTAACACAGTGGCGACAACCAAAACAGGGGAAAATAAGACCTCCCGGGACCACCGTTTACCCCAAACGGTTTCCGGTACAGACAAGCGACCCACTACATCTACCAGACTCCACTCTGCTCCCAAGCACGAGTGCAAATGCATCCCACACTAAAAAATGTCCCGACCTCTCGGCCCACTACCCGGGCGAGGATAACACTATGTCCAGGAATGAAAGAACAGTGTGGATGTCTAAATATAAATAACCCTAGCCCAAGTGAGGGTTTTCTACTGGTCTGGTTACACATGCAACATATGACGGGGGTGCTAGGTCAAGTTCCAAGATAACTATATTAACAGAGGATAAAAGGAATAACAATTCCTACAATCTGGCATGCTACACAAGAAAATAAACTATCATGCATAGTCCTACATCAGTAGAATTACTGTACAGTCCATAAAACTTGGAGATAAGGCCACCCACCTCGATTTGCCACCAAATACTTGTAGACACTTGCAATTGGCCTCCACGCGATCCGCACGCAAAACGAAGCTCGCCGCCGGAGTCCGCACGCAAAACGGAGCACGATGCCGAAGTCCGCTCGCAAAACAGAGTCCGCACGCAAAACGGTGCACAGTGCCGGAATCTGCATGCAAAACGGTGCACGGTGCCGGAGTCCTCACGCAAAACGAAGTCTGCACGCAAAACGGTGCACGGTGCTAGAATCCGCACGCAAAATGGTGCACGGTGCCGGAATCCGCACGCAAAACGGAGTCCGCACGCAAAACGGTGCACGCCGTCGGGGACTGCACGCAAAACGGTGCAGTAAAACACGGTCCCTAACACAGATAAGAGCAAGAGGGTCAATTCACTGTCCAAAAGAACGCTCCAAAACTGTGCCAAAAATACCGTAAAAACAAGTGCGGGACCTACCTCGACGCGTCGCGCCGCCCAACCGACCCGTTTGGAACACCTCGCGCGCTCCGCGAGGTCCACGGCGCACCGCCGCATCCCCCAAAAATCTCCTCCTCACTCCCTCTCTCGCTCGGTTGGAGAAGAAAGAAAAGAAAATGGAGGAGAAATGGCGTGCGGGGGAGAAAGAAGAAGAAGAAGAAGAAGAAAAAGGGGGAGGGGAGAGGGTGTAGGCCCCGTCCACGGTGCACCGCACAAAGGGTGGGGCCCGCTGCCGGGTGGTCCACCGCACTCGGGCGCGTGCACCCGGCCCAGGCACGCACCCGCCTGCCCACGCGGCGCGCGGCCAGCGCGCCACGCGGGCGCGATTGTTGCGCGCCACACGGGCGCGGTTACACCGCGCCACCCACAGGCGCGGGACACGCGCGCGCCACACGGGCGCGTGCCCCCGCGCCCGCGCGGGCGCCAACGGGGGCCCGCCACGTGGCGGCCCCCGCGCGACCCGTGCCGAAGCGCGCTTCCCCAGCGCGCCTGCTGCGCGCCTTGGGCAGCGTGCCGCCGCGCCACCTCGGGATCCGTGCCACACCACGTCTCGGGATTCGTGCCGCGTCGCCTCGAAAAACGCGCACGTCATCCGGGTTCCAAAACAAACAAGTAAGTAGTCCATTCTCAACGATTTCGCGCGCTGAATCCAAAAACGATGTCCGTTTCTCCAAATTCTCATCCGAAAATTTGCCGAATGCCCCCGGATAGCCAACTTGATCCGATTTCCGCACCGGGTCCAATTCTGAAGTCCGATTTGTCAAATTCCAACTCTAAAAATTCCCGAAGGCAATCGGAGAGGTAATCTTTTATCCAAACTTCGCTCGGAGTCCAAATTTGACATCTGCATCGCGCGAAACCACTTCTAAACACTTGACGGGTCCTCCAATTCCCACGGGATCTCCTTTAAAGCCCAAAGTCCAACTCTGTGTCCAAATTGCGCGGAAACACCACCGACACACCACGTAGGCCTCCAGTGATGCAACTAAATCCCAAATTGCATCACAAATCCATTTCTCGGGCCCGACATGCGCACAAACACTCCCAACGGCCACTAAAAGCTGCCCAACAACCAGCAAACCCTACGCGGGGGATTCCGGGACCTCACAATAATAGCATAGAGTTAAAGGGAAACATAAAATAGGGGACACTGATAGACATTATCTCAATATCAAACAAAATAAGCATTATCTCCCTCAACATGCTCTCTGCTAGCATAAGGTGAACATAACCACTTTACAATATGTAAGATCTCAAATCCACCAAAGCATGTATAATTTATCAAGTAAGCATCAATCCACATAATCTACACCATTTCTCATGCTTACATCTCAATCCTATAGGTTGTACAATAAATCATGCATGCTCTCAATCTCATAGGGGAACACTACACCTATGTAAGCTTTCAATTACCATAGCATGGATAACAATATCATGCAAGCTCTCATTTAACATAACATGAATATCTTATCTTGCAATTTCTCAAACAAATACCAATCACCAAGCTTGCAACTCAACCATATATTTAGTACACTAAACATGCATGCTTTCTATCAAATAGAATTAGAGAACCATCCACCGATTTTGGAGACGAAAGCAACCCACTAGAAACGCGATGAATCGGGGTCCAAATGAGCCGAAACTGAACGTGGATACTCCTCAGGTTCTCACGATCTCACGGTCATTGAGATACAAACTGAACACCGCGGTAAGCACAAATCTCCAAAAACACAACTTTGCGTACATTCAGTCCAGAAGAAGTCAAAATATAACCTTCGAGATGTCCTCCAAAAATTCTAATAAAAATACGAATGCGATCCTTGCAAAGATTAGATGTCGATCGAGTCCTCACATGATGAAATCAAATAACCGTGCACCAAGATAAAAATCAAACAAGCTCCACTGCCCAGAAAAACCCACAGCAAGAAAGGGGTTAAAAGGTGCTCCGAAATACCCCATAAAAACTCAAAATAGAGAGAAATAGTAAACACGGAAATTGAAGGCCTACCTCTCATGAACACGCTGCCGCAAGAATTGGCTAAAAACTCCTTCGGGGTGGCCCACGGGAGCCCGCGGACTGAAGTGCGACGGAAAAAGCCACCGAAAGAGGAATGTCGCAGTGCGCCGAATCGTAGAAATCGTTGATGTCGTGGCCTCCAAAAATTCTCACAATCCTTGGAAAGGTAGCACACAGGTGAAGAAAGCTCTGCCAAAAACTCCCACGAAGAAATCTCCCAAAAAAAACCCAAGAAGGGGGAGAGAAAAGGCCTATTTATAGGCAAAGGCTGAAAGTCCAAAAATTGGACTTTGGGGGACGGTTTCGGGCGCCCGAAACATTCGTGCGCCAAACAGGCACCACGGGACCTGATCCACACAGCGCCCGGATCCATTCGGGCGCGTCGCGTGTCCTGCACATGCGACAGCAGGGGCGGGACCAACCAGCCCCCGCCACGTGGCCCGACCACCGCTGCGGAGCGGGTGGTGCCAGCGAACCGCGGGGTGCCACGTGGCGCCTTCGCGTGCGCGCAACTCCGCCCACGCATCTGCCCCACCTGCCCCGCACGATGCCCCGCCCAGTCCGCAGCTGCCACGCGTCCACCGCCACCGCTCGCTGCGCCCGGTGCACGCACCTGGGCGGTGGACCGCGCCTGCCCGCTGCGCTGCGTAGACCGCGCCGCGTGAGCCGGCCACTCACGAGCCGCCACGTGTCCAATCCCCCGGTCCACGGCTCCCCCGTGCACCCGAAAACACTGAAAACTTTCGGGTGTCCGTTTTCGGGCGTCCGGACTCAAAAAATACATCCAAATAGCCGATTTCCATTGTTTTTCCGCGCTGAATTCAAATCCGATGACCGTTTCGCACGGAACTACTTCTAATTTTCGACGAGGGCATCCGAATAGGCACTCCTGATCTATTTTACGCACTGAGTCCATTTCTTGGGTCCAATTCGTGCACACACGCCTCCAACACACAACATAGGGCTCCAGAAGCCACTGATCAAATAGTAAAAGCTCTGCGGAGATCCGGGTCATCACATCGGCACTTCCGTCGCTTGACTGAAGCGGTTTGATGTTTGTCTTTGGCCGAAAGGCGGTCCTGAATAAGACGATAATCTTTCTGTTGATCGCTTCTCTTGTCGGCTGACTCTCCTACCAGTAGGTACCTTTAGCCGATAGCGTTCGTCGCGCCTCTGGTCTTTGTGTGACTGAGATTGGTCCGAATTAGAATGCGGCCCCTTCTTCGGCTGAGGTCTTCGTTCGGTGGCATGCGCCTTGTACTATACTGCTACGCACCTAAGACCAGTTTGCTTCATCGACTGATCGGGAAGGGACGAATGCCTTCATTCACCCGCAGTCGACCCTAGTGTTACGGAATTTGAGTTGGCGTATTTCGTGAAAGTATTGAGTCTTGAAGATTGAAGATGAAAGAACTTTGGATCATATACCTCAATCTCAAGAAAGAAGAATTCAAAAGGATCAGGTATGTTTAACTAAAGATCTTTTGGTGATCCGAATACTTCTTGTAGTGTAGAAACACCTGGAAGAAAGTTTTATTGCATAATCATCAAAAACTGGACATGGGACATGTTCAGGATCCGGATCGTGCTCGGCAATCCGGATCCCGAAGGGTGTTTGTTCATACACTGTTTCAATCCGGATCGCAGCATTTCATGATCCGGATCCCGAACACTGGTTTTACCTTTTCACTTGCATGATCCGGATCAGGAGTTGCAATCCGGATCCCGAACGTGATGTTTGGTGAGACTGTATGAACGATCCGGATCGGGGACTTCGATCCGGATCCCGAACTGCATTTTTCTGGAAATCGTCTTTCTTGCTTCTGCGATCCGGATCGTCCAATTCCAATCCGGATCGCCGTCCGTAAAATTTCCAGAAAAGGCAGTTTTTGATCCTTATCTTCTTCCAATGGTTTCTAACCTATAAATAGACCCTGTATTCATTTTCTAGGGCATCCACATTGATCGGCACAAATAGAAAAAGATAGCCGAAAAGAAAAAAATCCACATATAGAGAAGAAAGGAAATCAATAGATTTATTCTATGTTTCTTCATCTATATTGATTGATTTGATTCTAGGTTTTCCATACTCACATTTTGAGTAGAATCAAATCAATGAATACTTAGATGGTATTTCCGATCTATTTCTAATCTAAGTATTCGGCGGATCATCACCACCCAAAAAAACAACGATTTACCCTAAATCGGCGCGTGGACTCGCGTGGCCTTGTGGATTCAAGGTGCAACTACGTTCGTGGATTCGAAGCGTGTATTGGGTGAAGACCGTGGATTCGGTCGGACGTCGTGGACTCGACGTTGGACGCTGTGGATTCAGCGTTGGGCGCGGATCGTGGATTCGAGAAGCGTCGTGGAGCGAGCGGAGAAGATCTACTAGGAGCGTATGGTAAAAGGTTGAGTCGTCTGTGAGTACGTTATATCACCTTGTACGTGTTTAATTCTAGTGGATTTCGCCGTGTTATCGGTCCCGTGGTTTTTTACTCCGGTTTGGAGTTTTTCCACGTAAAAATCTTGCGTGTTCATTTATTTTTCCGCATTGGGTTTTATTGCGCAATGATTTTTTGAGTGTTTATTGTTTACACCTATTCACCCCCCTCTAGGTGTTTTTTCCCCTATTTAGATCCAATTACTTATAACCCAACAAGTGGTATCAGAGCGGGAATAGGGTTGTAAACAATGGTTGAAGGTGGAAACATCAATCGACCCCCTTTCTTTGATGGAACAAATTATGCGTACTGGAAAGTGCGGATGAAAGCCTTTTTAATTTCCATCGACGAAAGGGTGTGGCAATCAATTGAATTAGGATGGTCTAATCCAACTGAAATTATAGATGATGTTCGCACCTTAAAACCTAGGTCGAAATGGACCAAGGAAGAGATAGATTCTTCTTCTTACAATGGCAAAGGAATTAATGCTCTATTTAATGCTTTGTCACAAACAGAGTTCTCTCGCGTCTCGGCATGTGAGACTGCGAAAGAAATCTGGGATGTTCTTCAAGTTACGCATGAGGGAACTAACCTTGTGAAGATTCAGAAACTGCAAATGCTTACGAGCAAGTTTGACTCTATCTCTATGGCAGAGAATGAATCTTTCACTGACTATTACACACGATTGCAAGACATCGTAAACTCATGTGCTAACTTGGGAGAGAAGATTCCAGAATTTAAAGTTGTAAGAAAAATTCTTAGAACTCTTCCTGAACGATTTCGCCCGAAGGTCGCAGCCATTGAAACAATTAAACACCCGGACGAAATGCGTGTAGAAGAATTAGTTGGTGCTTTACAAACTTATGAAATGACATTTCCTACTAACTATTCTTCTGGAAAAGCATCCTCTTCTAAGTCTTCAGGTTACGCATTGAAAACAACTAAGGAAGAAGACGCGGATTCATCCTCCTCGGACGATGACGAGAACCTATCTATGGAGGACTTTGAGAAGCAGCTCGCTCTCTTGACAAGGAAGTTTCGCCGCAACTTTCGAAGGGGTAATCCAAGCAAAACTCCATCCTTCGGAAAGTCGAAGAAAGGCAAGGGTTCTTCAACTTACAAGTCAAGGAAGCAAGAGAACTTCTCAAAGGATAAGAAAAGTTCAGAGGGACAAGTACAGTGCTTCAAATGTCGAGGCTACGGCCACATTTCAACGGAGTGTCCCAACAAGAATCCGGCAAAGAAGAAGGCGATGCAAGTCGTCACTTGGGATGACAACTCAACGTCAAATGAGTCATCGTCAAGTGATGAAGAAGACAACGCGACAGCATTCCACGCGTCCACCTCTTCACCCTTCATGTGCTTAATGGCAAGTACATCCGACTCACTGTCCAACTCCACTGTTGAAAAGATTGCAACGGACGATGAATCAGATGATTCGGAAGGTGAAGATTTTGCTCTAGCCTACCACAGACTTTTGAGGGATTCAAAGAAACTGGCTAAGCAAAACAAGGGGTTGAAAGGGAGATTGCAGGATCTCGAAGAAGAAGTAAAAAGGGTAACCTCTCTCTCAACCGATCTTGAAGTGGAAAGGGATAATCTGATTAAAACAAATGTTTCCCTTCAAGAGTCCAATGAGCAACTCGAGAAGAATTATATGGATATGGTGAACAAAGCGAATTACTTCTTGAAGCTCAACGGCGAGGCTCGACAGGAAAAATTGGAAATGACGGAGACCATACGCCAACTGAAGGATGACTTAAAGAGATTTTCTTCTGGAAGGAGTAAGTTGGACAGGCTTCTTGGTCTTGGTCAAACAAATAAGTTCGGCCTCGGATACACTCAAACTGGAGACATTCCAAGTTCGAGTGGGACAGTGTTTGTGCCTCAGTCGGTATCTCCTCCTCCGACATTGGAATTCACGACAAGCAACGACAACAATCCTACTTCATCCTCCTCGGGATCGTCAAGATCTAAGGTATGTTTTCGTTGTGGCATTTCAGGGCACATAAGGAGAAATTGCAAGACGGAAGCCAAACGCACACCTCAAGCACCTCTTGCAATGACTACCAAAAGGCTATTCCTCGAAAATCAACTGCAATTCAATTGAAGGAAAAGAGCCTTGGTAGTCACCGCTCAAGACGACATCATCAAGGAGCAGCAATTCTTCAAGCAAGACGCTCTCACCTAGGAGATCAACTTCACGATCATTACCGACGCACTCCAAAAAGGTTTGGGTGCGCAAAGGTGAAATTTTCCCTTGTCTTGTTACTAATGTTTCCTTGCATGCATATGATAGTTCGTCTTGGTATCTGGATAGCGGGTGTTCCCGTCACATGACCGGTGATAAAAACTGTTTTCAAACATTTGAGAAAAACTCCGGAGGACTTGTTGTTTTCGGAGATGGTCGGTCTTCCAAAATTGTTGGAAAGGGAACGGTAGCTATTCCAGATGGCCCGGTTCTAAATAATGTGTTATTTGTTCATGGCCTTAAGACTAACCTCATAAGCATAAGTCAACTTTGTGATAGTGGTTATTCAGTTAATTTTTCATCTGATAAATGTACTGTAACTGACGAGAACCATGCTTTCTTTTTAAAAGGGGTTAGATCAGAAAACAATTGTTATGTAGTTCCTCATAAGATTTCTGAAAAGTGTAACCTAGCATCTTTGAAAAATGAAACACTTTGGCATGAAAGGCTAGGTCACATAAACTTTAAGGAACTTGCTAGAATTTCGAACAAAGATGTGGTCAAGGGGGTTCCAAAACTTTCTTTTGAACAAAACATTGTGTGTGGCGGTTGCCAAAAAGGAAAACAGTCTAGGACTGCACACAAGAACTTGAACCACATAGGTACAAAACGGCCTTTGGAACTTTTGCATATGGACTTAATGGGGCCAACTCGTCAACCATCTCTGGGAGGTAAATGGTATATTTTCTTATTGGTTGATGATTTTTCTAGATATACTTGGGTAGCATTTTTAAAAGAAAAAGCTGATACCTTTGATTCTTTTCTCGAAATCTGCCATCGTATTATGACTGAAAAGAATGATAGGATTACTCGAGTTAGAAGTGATAGAGGTGGGGAATTCATAAATTCCAAATTCATTGATTTTTGCACTTCTAACGGCATTAAACATGAATTCTCTGCACCTTATACACCTCAACAAAATGGTGTAGTCGAGCGCAAAAACAGGGTCGTACAGGAAATGGCACGTGTTATGCTTCACAGCCGGAACTTACCTTTTTATTTTTGGGCTGAAGCGGTGAACACTGCTGTTTATGTTATTAATCGCGTGTATTTGCGCCCGGGGACAATGAATACACCATATGAACTTTGGTTTTGTAGAAAACCTAACATCAAGTATTTTCGTATCTTTGGGAGTCGGTGTTTTATTTTGCGTGATCGCGAAAATCTTGAAAAATTTGACTCTCGAAGTGACGAAGGGATTTTCTTAGGTTATTCTACAAACAGCAGAGCATATCGAGTTTTTAACTTAGAATATAAGACGATCGTAGAATCGATAAATGTTAAGGTAGATGAAGCGTTTCATTTTGAATCTGAAAAATCTACCCTCGATATCTCTCTTGATGATGATACACCTGCTAATGCATCTTCATCTAACAATTCTTTCGATAATGATGTTGATGCACCTAACGGTTGTTACGGAATTTGAGTTGGCGTATTTCGTGATTGTATTAAGTCTTGAAGATTGAAGATGAAGAAACTTCGGATCGTATACCTCAATCTCAAGAAAGAAGAATTCAAAAGGATCAGGTACGTTTAACTAAATAATTTTGATGATCCGAATACTTCTTATAGTGTAGAAACACCTGGAAGAGGTTTTAACTGCTTATTCATCAAAAACTGGACATGGGACATGTTCAGGATCCGGATCGTGGACTTTCAATCCGGATCCCGAAAGGTGTTCGTTCATACATTGCTGCAATCCGGATCACAGCTTGTACAATCCGGATCCCGAATGGGATGTTTTGTGAAAATGTATGAACGATCCGGATCGTGGATTATGATCCGGATCCCGAACAGGTGATTTTCTGGAAACTGCATTCTGTGCGTCTGCGATCCGGATCGTGGCTTATACAATCCGGATCGCCGTCGGTAAAACTTTCCAGAAAAGTTTGTTTTTGATCCGAATATTCTTCCTAGGGTTTCTAACCTATAAATAAACCCTATGGTCATTTTTCTAGGGGGAATCCAAATAGAGCCGTCATTTTCACATATCATTTTATGCGGCCTTAGATCCACATATAGAGAAGAAAGGAAATCAATAGAAATAATTCTATGTTTTCTTCATCTATATTGATTAGTTTGATTCTAGGTTTTCATACTCACATCTTGAGTTGAATCAAACTAATGAATACTTAGATGGTATTTCCGATCTACTCTTGATCTAAGTATTCGGCGGATCATCACCACCCAAACAAACAACGATTTACCCCAAAATCGGCGCGTGGACTCGCGTGGCCTTGTGGATTCAAGGTGTTATCGCTTTCGTGGATTCGGAGCGAGGTGCGTTCGTGGATTCGAAGCGTACCATTGGGTGAAGACCGTGGATTCGGTTGGACGTCGTGGACTCGACGTTGGACGCTGTGGATTCAGCGTTGGGCGCGGATCGTGGATTCGAGAAGCGTCGTGGAGCGAGCGGGAAGATCGACTAGGGGCGTATGGTAAAAGGTTGAGTCGTCTGTGAGTACGTTATATCACCTTGTACGTGTGTTAACTCTAGTGGATTTCGCCGTGTTATCGGTCCCGTGGTTTTTTACTCCGGTTTGGAGTTTTCCACGTAAAAATCTTGTGTGTTCTTTTATTTTTCCGCATTGGGTTTTATCGCACAATGATTTTTTGAGTGTTTATTGTTTACACCCACTACAAAAAATTTAAGTTTTAGAAGCGGTCGAAACCGCTGGGAAAAGTACCTAAAACTGTTGGAAATATTTTTCCCAACACTTCTAAAACTGTCGGGAAAAATTCTGTAACCGCTGTTAGATCTCCGTCGCTAAATATCTTTGCCGACATTTTATACGACCGTTGGAGAAGATGATAATTTTAGTAACGGTTCTCCGACCGTTACTAAATTTAGTAAAAAGCGCTAGTATAAATTAATAAATTTATACCAACAGTTTTATAATTGTTATAAATCCAATCTAAAATACAAACACATACAATTAAAAACAAACTAAACAAGATTTTAAGACTTTTTAAATTCAGATATAAAAACAAATTAATCATTCAAATAAATTTAAATTTGATTACATCCGACAATTGTCAAACAAGAGAAGTTAAATTATTTAGCCAAATAAGAATTTGCACAGTAAAAATACAATTTTCAATCAAAAATATTAATCAAAGAAAATTTCTATCTAAAAAAAATAAAATTTATATGAAATCAAAGTTTTCTGCAAGTTCTTCAATTTATTCAATGAATTTGCTCCAAATTACAAATTTTCACCAATCCTTTCTCCTTTTTGAAAATTCCTGCAAAAAAAAAAATAAAAATAAAATCAAATTAGTAAAATAATAAAATCAAAAGGTTTCAATAAGAGAATAACACTAATAATAAAGTCAAAACTTTAGCACTCAACCTCAACTTCAAGTCAAATATTTTGGTCTCAGCATAAGTTCTCATGTTACATATAAACTCTTCATAGGATAAGTCAGCAAGGCACTCCTGACCCTCAATAATGAGCTTAGATGCGTTATGTTTCATATGTACTTCTAAAGAAAATTGAATTAACTCCTTATCCTGGACACTCAATAGGTATTCATCAGAGTTTTCCTTGTAGCCAATGATCTTACTAATCATATACTATTTCTCAATCAATACAAAGCAGTTCACAACAAATGGTCTCTAAATTAAGTAAAAAGGCTAGCTCACTAAAATGCTGCCTGGATGCATGAACAACTTACTTAACATATCCTTTTGATTTACTTAAGAAGGATGAACACCTTATTTAACTTATTTAGGAGATGAGAAGCGTGATACAATGTCTAGAATGAATATCATATTTGACCTTTAAACCATTTTTTCAGAATAAGATAAATCTCCTCGAAGGTGACATATACTATCCTATCAACTTATGAATGTCGAGAGCTTTTAAAGAACAAAAATCAAATCACACAAGAAAAATCCTCATAGCAAATAAGATTATCATTGAATAACTTATTCCAATATCCAACACCTTGATAACCTCTCTAAGCATAACAAGTGGTTTTGAAATTTAGTAAAACTACATACTCTTTCTCAAGCAACATAACCGATTCACATCAAATGGCCTCTAAACTAGCATTAGACTCATTCATAAACATAGAAAATGGTCTATAAATCAACAAACACTACAATTCACAACAAATGATCACTAAACAAAGTAAGAAGACTCACTTAAGAACATCCCACTTAAACTTGATCATCTCTTTGAGCATTCTCCAGAAGTAAGGATTTAATGCAAGAAGCTGCTTCAGCTTCCCATTCACAACCTTTGCCACCATCCTATCATGCAATTAAATAACTATTTCACCAATGCAATTAAAGAGCAATTAAATAATCATCCCACCATCCTATCATGTAATTAAAGAGCAAACAAGCCAGAAGTAAAGCTTTCACCAATGAATTCAAAGAGCTCTTAATCCTATCATGCAAAATTACAAAATCATGCTTTTTAATTACCCTGTTCATGAAAATCACAAATCGCCAACCAATATGATTTTAGATCAAACATTAAAATCATGTGACCATTGAGCAATTAAATAACCATTTCAGCTGGGGAATAACGCAAATTTGTGTTCAAATCGCCAACCAACCCTCATTCGATACTCTATCTGCCCCTCCCGCTTGTTCCGCACCAGCTTTATCCTCGTCGTTGCCATCTTCGCCCCCATCTTGCTACCCTCGTCCATGGCGATCAGATCCTTGTCGAGGGTGAGCTTGAAGTGGCGGAACTTGCGGAGCTCCTTGGCGACGCGGCAGAGCTCCCACTTGGAGAGGCACCGCTCCTCCTCCTCCCATCGATCGAGCACGACGTTGGATCGGAGGCCCTCGTTCTCCATCGTTGCGATACAGCAGAAGAACGAGCACCATTTGAGCCCGGGTCTCTGCTCGAAATCCATTGTTTCGTAGCTGTGGATCTGCAATATCGATGCAACCGATCCCCATGGGGACGAAGCGCCTCCTCTCCTTCTCCTTCCTCGCGAAGAGCGCGGGGGAGCAAAATCCTATAGATTTGGGAATATGCGAATGGGGAGGAGGAGAGAGTGTGGGGGAGGGGGTGTTAGGGTTTATCGAGTGATGGATTTGGGACGAAGGGGAAGGGGTCGTATGTGTTCGTTTCAGAAAAGGGGCGCGGCGCAGGGGATCGGGTGGGTTTGGGTTTAGATTTAAGTTGGAGTAAATAGATATATTTAATATATATAATTATTATTCAATAAAAATATAAAATTTAAAATAATTATTATAAAAATATAGTTAAAAAATAAATAATAACAGTCATTCCCTAATTGTCACTAAATTAGTTGTTTAATACAACTAATTTAGTGACGCTTCTCAACCTCTGCAGGAGAGAGAGAAAGAGAGAAGGGGATGGGTTTGATGGATTGGGTCCTCTGTTAAAATCAATTTGATATTAATAAATTTAAATCAAACAATATATATATATATATATATATATATATATATATATATATATATATATATATATATATATATATATATATATATATATATATATATATATATATATAGGTTAAACTAGTTAGTTTGTTAAGATAATTTTTTTTTATTCCCAAATTTTTATTTTTCAAGTTAAAATAGTATTTTTTTTATCTAAAAAATATAAAGAACATAAAAATTATACTTCAAATTTTTGAGGATTGAATGAGGAAAAAATGAATTTAATTTAAATTAAAACTATATACCAACGGTTTAGAACTATTATAATAATTAGTTAAAACCGCTGCTAAAATATAGTTTTATCAGCGCTTATATTAATTGTTACTAAAATAACTGTTATATACCAACGGTTTAGAACTATTATAATAATTAGTTAAAACCGTTGCTAAAATATAGTTTTACCAGCGCTTATATTAATTGTTACTAAAATAACTGTCACTACAAATCAACTTTTTTGTAGTGACCTATTCACCCCCCCTCTAGGTGTTTTTTCCCCTATTAGATCCTTATTAACCTAAACCCAACAAGTGGTATCAGAGAGGGAATAGGGTTGTAAACAATGGTTGAAGGTGGAAACATCAATCGACCCCCTTTCTTTGATGGAACTAATTATGCGTACTGGAAAGTACGGATGAAAGCTTTTTAATTTCCATCGACGAAAGGGTGTGGCAATCAATTGAATTAGGATGGTCTAATCCAACTGAAATTTTAGATGATGTTCGCACCTTAAAACCTAGGTCGAAATGGACCAAGGAAGAGATAGACTTATCTTCTTACAATGGCAAAGGGATTAATGCTCTATTTAATGCTTTGTCACAAACTGAGTTCTCTCGCGTCTCGGCATGTGAGACTGCGAAAGAAATCTGGGATGTTCTTCAAGTTACGCATGAGGGAACTAACTTAGTGAAGATTCAGAAACTGCAAATGCTTACGAGCAAGTTTGACTCTATCTCTATGGCAGAGAATGAATCCTTCACTGACTATTACACACGATTGCAAGACATCGTGAACTCATGTGCTAACTTGGGAGAGAAGATTCCAGAATTTAAAGTTGTAAGAAAAATTCTAAGAACTCTTCCTGAACGATTTCGCCCGAAGGTCGCAGCCATTGAAACAATTAAACACCCGGACGAAATGCGTGTAGAAGAATTAGTAGGTGCTTTACAAACTTATGAAATGACTTTTCCTACTAACTATTCTTCTGGAAAGGCATCCTCTTCTAAGTCTTCAGGTTACGCATTGAAATCAACTAAAGAAGAAGACGCGGATTCATCCTCCTCGGACGACGACGAGAACCTTTCTATGGAGGACTTTGAGAAGCAGCTCGCTCTCTTGACAAGGAAGTTTCGCCGCAACTTTCGAAGGGGAAATTCAAGCAAAACTCCATCCTTCGGAAAGTCGAAGAAAGGCAAGGGTTCTTCAAGTTACAAGTCAAGAAGCAAGAGAACTTCTCAAAGGATAAGAAAAGTTCTGAGGGACAAGTTCAGTGTTTCAAATGTCGAGGCTACGGCCACATTGCAACGGAATGTCCCAACAAGAATCCGGCAAAGAAGAAGGCGATGCAAGTCGTTACTTGGGATGACAACTCCACGTCAAATGAGTCATCGTCAAGTGATGAAGAAGACAACGCGACAGCTTTCCACGCGTCCACTACATCTTCACCCTTCATGTGCTTAATGGCAAGTACATCCGACTCACTGTCCAACTCCACTGTTGAAAAGATTGCAACGGACGATGAATCAGATGATTCGGAAGGTGAAGATTTTGTTTTAGCCTACCATAAGCTTTTGAGGGATTCAAAGAAACTGGCTAAACAAAACAAGGGGTTGAAAGAGAGATTGCAGGATCTTGAAGAAGAAGTAAAAAGAGTAACCTCTCTCTCAACCGATCTTGAAGTGGAAAGGGATAATCTGATTAAGACAAATGTTTCCCTTCAAGAGTCCAATGAGCATTTCGAGAAGAATTATATAGATATGGTGAACAAAGCGAATTACTTCTTGAAGCTCAACGGCGAGGCTCGACAGGAAAAATTGGAAATGACGGAGACCATACGCCAACTAAAGGATGACTTACAGAGATTTTCTTCTGGAAGGAGTAAGTTGGACAGACTTCTTGGTCTTGGTCAAAGAAATAAGTTCGGCCTCGGATACACTCAAACTGGAGACATTCCAAGTTCGAGTGGTACAGTATTTGTGCCTCAGTCGGTATCTCCTCCTCCGACACCGGTGTTCACGACAAGCAACGACAACAACCTACTACATCCTCTTCGGAATCGACAAGATCCAAGGTATGTTTTCGTTGTGGCATTTCAGGGCACATAAGAAGAAATTGCAAGACTGGAGCCAAACGCACACCTCAAGCACATCTTGCAATGACTACCAAAAGGGCTATTCCTCGGAAAACAACTGCAATCAATTGAAGGAAAAGAGCCTTGGTAGTACACCGCTCAAGACGACATCATCAAGGAGCAGCAATTCTTCAAGCAAGACGCTCTCACCTAGGAAATCAACTTCACGACCATTACCGACGCACTCCAAAAAGGTTTGGGTGCGCAAAGGTGAAATCTTTCCCTGTCTTGCTACCAATGTTTCCTTGCATGCATATGATAGTTCGTCTTGGTACCTGGATAGCGGGTGTTCCCGTCATATGACCGGCGATAAAAACTGTTTTCAAACATTTGAGAAAAACTCCGGAGGACTTGTTGTTTTCGGAGATGGTCGGTCTTCCAAAATTGTTGGAAAGGGAACGGTAGCTATTCCAGATGGCCCGGTTCTAGATAATGTGTTATTTGTTCATGGCCTTAAGACTAACCTCATAAGCATAAGTCAACTGTGTGATAGTGGTTATTCAGTTAATTTTTCATCTGATAAATGCACTGTAACTGACATGAACCATGCTTTCTTTTTAAAGGGGGTTAGATCAGAAAACAATTGTTATGTAGTTCCTTCTAAGATTTCTGAAAAATGTAACCTAGCATCTTTGAAAAATGAAACACTTTGGCATGAAAGGCTAGGTCACATAAACTTTAAGGAACTTGCTAGAATTTCAAATAAAGATGTGGTCAAGGGGGTTCCGAAACTTTCTTTTGAACAAAACCTTGTGTGTGGCGGTTGCCAAAAGGGAAAACAGTCTAGGACTGCACACAAGAACTTGAACCACATAGGTACAAAACGGCCTTTGGAACTTTTGCATATGGACTTAATGGGGCCAACTCGTCAACCATCTCTGGGAGGTAAATGGTATATTTTCTTGTTGGTTGATGATTTTTCTAGATATACTTGGGTAGCCTTTCTAAAAGAAAAAGCTGATACTTTTGATTCTTTTCTCGAAATCTGCAATCGTATTATGATTGAAAAGAATGAAAGGATTACTCGAGTTAGGAGTGATAGAGGTGGGGAATTCATAAATTCCAAATTCATTGATTTTTGCACTTCTAATGGCATTAAACATGAATTCTCCGCACCTTACACACCTCAACAAAATGGTGTAGTCGAGCGCAAAAACAGGGTCGTACAGGAAATGGCACGTGTTATGCTTCACAGCCGGAACTTACCTTTATATTTTTGGGCTGAAGCGGTGAACACTGCTGTCTATGTTATCAATCGCGTGTATTTGCGCCCGGGGACTTTGAATACACCATATGAACTTTGGTTTTGTAGAAAACCTAACATCAAATATTTTCGCATCTTTGGGAGTCGGTGTTTTATTTTACGTGATCGCGAAAATCTTGGAAAATTTGACTCTCGAAGTGACGAAGGGATTTTCTTAGGTTATTCTACAAACAGCAGAGCATATCGAGTTTTTAACTTAGAATCTAAGACGATCGTAGAATCGATAAATGTTAAGGTAGATGAAGCTTTTCACTTTGAATCTGAAAAATCTACCCTCGATATCTCTCTTGATGATGATACACCTGCTAATGCATCTTCTTCTAACAATTCTTTCGATAATAATGTTGATGCATCTAACGGTTCTTCAAGCTTATCTGATGTGCAGGAATCATCTCGTGTACCTCCGCCTACTCCTCTACCTCAAACGTTACGCATCTCCAAGGATCACCCTGAATCGAACATAATTGGAGATCCACAAGAAGGAGTTAGAACACGGAGACAATTGGTTTGCGGATTTGCATGCTATGTATCTCAAATCGAACCAAGGAATGTTGATGAAGCTCTCCAAGATGATTACTGGATTAAAGCAATGCAGGAAGAGCTCCATCAATTCGAGCGAAACAAAGTCTGGGAATTGACGAAGCCTCCGAAGCAACACAATGTGATAGGTACCAAATGGATCTTCAAGAACAAGAAAAACGAAGAAGGTACTATCATCAGGAACAAAGCAAGGTTAGTTGCTCAAGGCTATTCTCAAGTAGAAGGTATAGACTTTGATGAAACTTTCGCCCCTGTAGCTAGACTCGAGTCCATTCGTATATTGTTTGCGATCGCTTGTCATTTTAAAATCAAATTATTTCAAATGGACGTTAAGAGCGCCTTTTTAAATGGATTTTTAAATGAGGAAGTTTATGTAGCTCAACCGAAAGGTTTTGTGGATCATAAACTACCTAACCATGTTTTTCGTCTGAAAAAGGCTCTTTACGGTCTGAAACAAGCACCGCGAGCATGGTACGAAAGGTTGACAAAGCACCTTTTGGAAAAGGGCTACACTCGAGGGGGAGCTGACAGGACTCTCTTTGTGAAGCATTATCAAAACAATTTCATAGTTGCTCAAATCTATGTCGATGACATTGTTTTTGGAGCAACAAGAGATAATGATGCTTCTAAATTCGCGGAGACCATGGAAAGCGAATTTGAGATGTCCATGATGGGCGAATTGAATTATTTTCTTGGATTACAAGTTAAACAAAACGATGAAGGAATTCACTTGTGTCAATCCAAGTATGCACTGGAGTTGGTCAAAAAGTTTGATCTTGAAAATTCTAAGGATTTTCCGACTCCAATGGGAACTAGCCATAAGGGACTTGGAAGTGAATCACAAAGTGAGAATGTAGACGAGAAACTGTATCGCAGTATGATTGGAAGTCTACTATATCTCACGGCTAGTCGCCCGGATATATCCTTCAGTGTTGGGATTTGTGCGAGATATCAATCAGCACCGAAGGAGGTTCACCTGAAAGCGGTGAAACGGATCATCCGGTATATCAAAGGTACAATCAATTTCGGAATTTGGTATCCTATGGGAACGACTTTGGATATTGTTGGATACTCAGATGCCGATTGGGCTGGATCGGTGGATGACCGGAAAAGCACGAGTGGTGCATGCTTCTATCTTGGCCACTGCCTTGTTGCATGGCACAGTAAAAAGCAGAACTGCATAGCACTCTCGACTGCCGAAGCGGAGTACATTTCTGCAGGAAGTTGTTCAACCCAATTGATTTGGATGAAAAGCGTGTTGAGCGATTTCCGGATTTCAACATCTTCGGTAACCATTTTATGTGACAACACTAGTGCTATTAACATTTCTAAAAACCCTGTGTTGCACTCTAGAACAAAACATATTGAACTTAGATATCATTTTCTTAGAGAGCTAGTTGAATCAAACATTCTTCAACTGTCATATATTTCAACTGAGGATCAATTAGCTGATATCTTAACAAAACCTTTGGATCAAAAACGTTTTATTCACTTGCGTAAAGCAATTGGCATGCTTTCCTTGAAATAAACTCTTTTGAAACCTTTGCTTAGGTTAGGTTTTGTTTTTGTTTTGTTTTTGTTTTGTTCTTTATCTATGTTTTGTACATAGGACATTAATTGAGCATAAATCATAATTGACTTTAATTGCATCCTTTTATGCATTTAGAAATTTATTATGCTTTTGATGTCATAATATTTCAATGTTGCAATGATCATTTACGTTAATTAAACCATCTTTTAAGTGATCAAAGTCAATTTCTCTCTCAATGATCTCTTGGTATAGTCATTATCATATTTGATTGCTTAGTCGAGTATGAATTCGAGATCAATGGTTTGGTTGAATACCTTATATATTAAATAATTGATAGCCAATTGAGGGGGAGTCAATGAAATGTAAAATGCTCAAAAGATGTGGAAAGAGTTACATCCCAATGAGGAGTGTGAAAACTACCACCACATGGAGAAAATGAAAGAAAAAGATACTCCATGAATGAAAAGCAAATTTTTGTTTGAAAAATTGTTGATGAAATCATATTGAAATACTTGACTCAGTCGTATTTCATGGTTGGTATAAGGTGGGATTTTTGATAAAAGATGCTCAAAGAGCCACTCCTTCAACAGATTGTCTAGATATATTATCTAACTTATCTGGGATTTCAAACATCTATTGATCTTGGTATTTCATTTTCTTTACTGAAATTGATGATTTGATAAAGGCATTACACATAAGATCAGGATAGATGTAATTGAAGTTGTTCAACTTTAAGTGTTTTAACTTTCGTAAATTTTCGTTTCATTTTTGGATATTTTTGATAGATTTTGCATAATCTATTTCTTGTTGTATGAAACGATGTCATTTGTTTAAAGTTGACATGGTAAAGTGCTTACATACTTTTTCTGGATTTTATTGAATTTTTCTAAATTTTTCTGAAGAAAAAGTTGTAGCCGATCCGGATCGGGCAAGTGATCCGGATCCCGAACGCAGGATTTTTCCTGCGGGTAGCCGATCCGGATCACATTCTCGGCCGATCCGGATCACGGCTAGGGTTTTATATAGAAACAAAGAGATTTGAGATTTCTTTACCCTAATTTCTGGTTTTCAAGCTTCTAGAGTTTCTCTCTCTAGATTTCTTGCTTCTTGGAGCTTCAAAACTCAAAGTTCTTCGGATTCAAGTAAGTTTTCATGATCAAAACTCGGTTTTTCACAGTTTTTATGGTTTTTCATCAAACGTGAGTTGAAAAGTTGGAATTTTTCGTTTGTGAATGGTTTTTGATCAAATTTCTTTTGAAATAAGAACTCTGGGTCAATTAGTTTTGCTTTTATGCTGGGATTTCACTTGATTAACGAGTTTTTAGGCTTCGATTTCTAAAAATTCGGTTTTAGGGCATAAAAGAGGAATTTTTGTAAATCATGGAATTGATCTATTTTTAAAATTCTTTTTGGAAAACTAATTTGATTCTTGGCTTCTCTACATGATTATGATTGTCTAGGTACAATGTTTTCAAATTTTTCAAAATTGACAATTTTTCATATGTTCTTGAGTTGGTTTTCACAGGACACTTTCTTAAACTCAAAGCACTAGAATCAATGGCATTCTCCTGGTTGATTCTGTTACTGGTCACAATGGTGCCCGGGAGCTCATCTGTTAAAAAAGAACCAGGAGTCTCAACTCGAGACAAACCAAACGAAGCCAATGAAGACAGCTCAGATTACGATACGGAAGAATGGGAAGAATTCTTCAAGGATGTTCAGCGAAAAATTGATGAAGAGGACAGGAATTTCACCAAAGGAAAAAGACTTATGAAATCTGCCTCCACGACCAAACAATATACAAGAAGAAGAAATGTTCAAAGAAGTACGAGTCAGCATAGTGGGCCTCTCACCAGAGCACGCTCACTTTCTGGAATTCTGCAAACTGAATCTCCATGGACTGCAGGACCAGATGCACCATCTGCATCTAGACAGCGTCCATCTTACTCAAGGACACGGACAACTGAGACAGAGATTTTGGAATCGATTTGTCAAGAACAACAAAGACTCTCTGCTACACAAGACAGAATATCGAAAGAGCTTCAGCAGATCTCTTCTGAACACAAGAAGATCAAGAAGAAGTACTCAAATTTTAAGAATTTGCTTAAAGGGATTTTGAGCAAGCTGAGCTGTACTAGTTCAGATTCTTCAGACTGAGCAGCACCTTCTGTTCACTTTATCTACTTTAGTTCTTAGCTTTCACAGGACGTCGTTTTCCTCTTTGTTTAGTTTAGTTCTCAGTTTGTGCATACTTTTAGAACTCTATTTTTTTTTACTCTCCTTACATATTGTAGCTCATGCTACGTTTTGGCTTTGTTTTTGTGACAAAAAGGGGGAGAGAGTTAGAGAAAACAATGAACAATGATGAACTTTGAACAATGATTGTCAATATCGATGATATCAAGGTAAGTATGAATCTCAACTCAACTTTGGTTTTCTTTTGTGATTTGTGACATGCTTCTATACTAACTATTCGACTAACTATTTGGGCATGTAATATGACTAACAAGTTGATGTTGGACTAACATACTTTGACATTTGGTTTTCGACTGCTTAGAAGATATGCTGGTTTTAACTATGTTTCTTTCACATATCTGATTCTTTTAAATGTCATGGTGTGTCACGCCCCGGGGTTTAAACGCGCGGAAGGGTAGCCACCGATGCTCCCAAATTTACATACATTTTTTTTTTTGAAACCGATCTCCCCCGGCTCGTGCCCAGACCCGCCGCATATACAAATTCACTCTGCAAACGGGCAGAGTCTCCTTTGTATATGCACGGCGTCCTGACTACAAAGTCCATAATATCATACCTTTAACCACACTAGTTCAATCATCAAATACATACAACCATTTCCCATAAGTAATAAAGAGGCCGACTGTTTTTGAAAGGATAAAACCGTAGGGTTTTGAAAGCGGTGCCCACACGACACCCTAGTTTTACAGAGCCATTTCGAAATCCATAAATACACAGGGTTTTGAAAACGGTGCCCACTCGACACCTGTGTTTTCCAAAACTATTTCAAAACCCATAAATCCACAGAGTTTTGAAAACGGTGCCCACTCGACACCAATGTTTTTTCAAATCCTTTTCGCAATGTTTTCTTTCCTTTTCCTTTTCTTTTTGTTTGAAAAACGGCCAACTATCCAACAGTAACTAAACATGCATCCACAGAGTACTGTAATGAATCCAAAGTCCAAGTCAACCCCACAAAAGTATCACACCCACATAGCCACTAACAGGTAATGAAATGAGTAAAAGAAGAACTAACCACAGTCTGTAGCCTCGAGGGGCCGATAGACCTCTCATCACGGCCTCACCGTCACCCTAGCTCTCACCCCTGACTGAACCTGTCACAGAGTGGGGAGTCAGCGACACAAGATACGAAGTATGAAAAGCAAACTGTAATAAAAGCCAGAGCAACCGCCCTCATCATCGTGCAATCGACCGTAAAATGCAATAAAGGCTAAAAGTAAGGCAAACCACGATAAGAACCAGAGCACTCAATACAATGCAGGACCTTGTGCAAACAAAACCGGGCACCTCCCCCGGCAACCACACCGAGCACCTGCCTCGGAACCCCTGCCGAGCACCTGCCTCGGCCGCCGAGCACCCGCCTCGGCATCACCGCTCACACCCCCCACCCACGGGGGCCCCCATTCCTAACGTCACCGACACGTGGGGTACACGGGTCAACGTACCACTTTTCCGGAAAAGCACACCCTTGCGGTGGCCAAACCGCCGGTGTGCGTGTAGCAAAACAAGAGCATCGACCGAGCACCAACCTCAGCCAACCAGACCGAGCACCTACCTCGGTAAACTAGACCGAGCACCTGCCTCGGTAACCACCCCGAACATGATGTATCATCGAGCACCACGACCCTCAGTCGCCATAAATATGATGGTAATAAACACGTAAGCGTATACGGGGGTTAGCAATATTTTAACATGTCAAACCTTTGCTCTTACCAATTACCCTCGTTTCCCGACTCAAGAACCGTCGAGAGGGGAACCCACCTTGCTACGTCCGACTGTCACACCGATCACCGTCCTCATCGCTAGTACGCTCCAAACAACCCTACTGTTGTTCGGAGCGGGCGAACTACCCGTCCAGTCTCTCACCGCGACGTTTATGAATCCGGAGGTCCACGTCACCCCCACTACCCCTTACAAGATAAACATAACAATAAAGGAAACATGCACAAAGAGGTTCTAAGGGGTACCCACCTCGAAGCAAGTCGAACGAAACACCTGGGGCGTCCCGTGCCCCCGAAAGACAATCGGACCTGAAAGGAAATCCCCAGAGAGTACAAATCAATAATAACCCAATTTTCTTCGAACAACAACGTGTTTAATCCGACACCGCCGATGAATCGACCATTTTGCCGATTCACAGGTCGCAAAGCGAAGATCTGTTCAAAGGAAGTTAAGGGAAGTGAATGCTGTCCCCAACAGCCTACCAAGCTACAATTACCATTAGACCCCCCGGACTTTGCCAAAATTGCACTTTTATTCATATAAAACTCACTAATTTACCTCCAACTTTTAAACCGGGAATCGTTAAACCAAAATAAATTATCAGAAATTATATTTCGACGTGCCGGACCCCGTGCTCACCGTTTGAGAGCAAGCCGGTCAACAAAATACAAGTTGGCCCATTCTTAAGGTGCATTAAGGCTCACCATTGCTTAATCAAATTTTATATTAAGTCATATCCAGTTTTAGTGTGAGCATCATGCTCAGGGGTATCCAAAAGTACAGAGGCTCACCTCTGGGCCTCTGCAGATCCACCCAGCAAGCAGCCATGGCACATGATCCCACTCGTACATATAAAGAGCTTAACTTGGGACTCTCACCATCCCACAAGTTCCAGACCCTAACCAAAGTGAGCACAAGCTAGAAGACATCAAGAAAAATAGGAGGCTCACCTGTGGGAGGTCGTAGCACAGCTGGAGATGTTGCTGGAGCAAGAAGATCCCACCTCGGACCTTGATGGAGCTCAAGTTGGCCGATGTCGCCTTCCACTCGGTCAATCTTCGAAAAAAGGTGAGCACCACCTTTCTGGAACTTCCAGGAGTGGAATAAGCCTCAGCCCATGAAGCTTGGTAGCTCCCTGAGCTCCTCAACCCGAGGAAGACGAAGAAAAGCTTGGATTAGCCCATTAATGGCGGTTCGAGGACGGGGCTGCATGGGTTGCATGCAAGTGGACTAGAGGCAAGCCCAAGGTGTAAGAAGACTTACCAGGCCTGGCCGTCCCCGGAGGAGCGACGGCGGCGATGGGGCGGCGTTGCTCGGCCAACACCAAGAACTCGAACCTAGGGCTTCCTCCTCCGCACTCCACACTGTACCAAAGCCCACCAAAGTTTGTGGGTTGTCTTCTGGGGACCAGCAGAGACTTTTGGTCGAGTTGGTTCCACCGCCGGAGCGCCGGAGGCAGCGCGCGCAAAACCCGGCCACGATCTAGGGTTCCGGCGACCCACTTGCACCCGTCGGCCATCCGGGGGTCCTGGGACTTCGGGGTCGGTCCGGGATGCTCCCTACGACGTCAGTAGGTGACTTCCATGGTCCAAGTTGCGAGAAAAACAAGGGAGGAAAGGGTTCCACTCACCGACCTCGGGGAAGAAGAAAAGATGGCCCGGCGGCGCGCGGCGGTTCCAGCCGTCGGGGCTCTTCGGTCTGCCTTTCTGGTGGTCGAGGGTGCTCCCAGATGTGGTTAGAAGAGAACCCGAGCCCTTAGGTTGCTTCCCTTGTCAATCCAACCCGAAAGCAAGAATGGATCTTGCTTTCCCGGCGAGGGAAGGTGGCGGCCGGCGGCGTGCGGCTCGGGAATCACAGAGGAGGAGGAGAGGGAGTCGTGGGTGCGGACATGGAGTAGTGCGGCTAGGGTTTGAGCAACCTAAACCTTCGAAAGCCTTTTAGGGTTATATTTGCAACAAGATGCAAACAAGCCCTTCAACTCTCAACCTTTAGACTTAGGTCCATCGCTGTACAATCCATCTTGCATAGAAGACTCTCTCCACCAATTCTCTTGCCATAACACACATAAAATGTAAGGGCTCTTCACAAAATAGTGCAAATTTTTTTAGTATTTCACGCTTTTCGAGGCCATCGGGTCTTCAAACTGAAAAACGGACACTACCACGACGTCCGGCTCGACGAAATCTATAAAGTAGTGATTTTAGTTTGTCGCATTCGATCCCCTATAATTTTAAAATCCATCAAATACGGTAAAATAGACAAATCTGCATGCTTTACGATGCTTCCGGCTCGTCAAACGGAAATTTCGTCGACGCCACTGCGCTCAGATCGACGACGCCATTTAAATCGACTACCTGGATCGTCAGATTCGGACTCCAGACAGTCGATCGGGCGATGTTGGCCAACGCGGAAAATAAATCAGGGTGTTACTATTCAAATCACTATTCACTTAAGTCGCGGGCCCCACTAGTTTTCTTGCTAATTTCAGGACGATCCGACCGTCGGATCAACAAATGGTCTATACCATTTTCACTCGATTCGATGAGACGGTCGCACTGGAGACCTCAGTTTTCCGAGATCAGACTCGGATCGGAAAGGCGGAATTTGTGCTTCGGAAACTGTGCCATCCGCACACCGGTATACACACCACTAAGGTTAATTTTGTTTCCTCGCACACATTCCCACCTGAAAAACACTCTTTACCAACTCAAATTTCCCGAGTATTACATCACTCACACCTTAAAAGAAGTTTCGTCCTCGAAACTTAAACACACCAGGAATCTAATAAGTGGGGAAAGGGCCCAATCATGCTCGACTTGCGCTCCCAAATGGCTTCGCGCCCCCTCGTGGTCCTCGCATTTCCCTCTGGCACTAGGAGAGATTGCAGTTTCCCCAACGGGCGCTGATGTTTGGCCTTTCTTCGGCGACCAACTCAATGCGAGTCACGAGTTGTGCTACATCCCTTGTCCAATTAAGCCACCAAGAGTCCGCTTGGGGTCTTAACTTTCCCCTGCTACCTCACGGCACTTCCAAGTCCGTTCCGTGATGCATCACCATAAACCCCAAAATTCTCATCGGTGCCGATAGTGCATACACAGGTGCCCGTGTTAGCCGAACCTTGCGTTCTTCGAAGCTCTCCTGACTTTTAGCCGTCCCAAAAAAAAAGCCCACCTCGCGATGCCCAAACTCACACCTTTGGAGTTTGGCCTACCCTCTCTTGTCCCTGAGAGTCTGCAAGGTCACTCGTAAACGCTCCTCGCCCGTACGCGAGTTGATCCAAGAAGAGTCTGAACATTCCGTTCAACATACCCATGAACACCGCTGGGGCGTTCAAATATCCACCCCCGAAGCAATGACACGCGAAGCGCCCTACATTACTGGGCGAAACTCGGTGGTAACCCTGAACGGAGAGCCACCGGACTGATCTGCCCTAAGATTTCAGACTACCGACGGCTCAACCCGCTCGGCAACCCTACCGTTCCGTCCCTCTTGATCGAAACTAACCTGAGTAAGCCTGCTCCTCGGCTGGGAGTTCTCTATTATGACGCCACCGGTTCGCAGACCCCCTCTGACGGTGCTGATCAGTCAGCAACCAAAGTCTCGCGATGCGTCGAGGTACTCCGGTCCTACCACCAATCCCGGACCGACGGGCCCTTAAATGCCCAAATTAACCCGACCACAAAGGGGGAACCCACACTAATACCCTCGTGAGACAACAGGATGTGCCAACCAAACCAGCCGGGTCACCGCCTACCAGCAATCCTCCTTTGAAAACAACGAATCCACCCGTCACCAACACGGACCACCTCCACCCGTCACCAACACGGGCCACTAGCTCGGAGCATAAACACTATCCCGGCTTGTCCGCCCCAACTGTCCGTCCTACCGCGGTGACGGTCAAAACTAAAGTTAGGTTTCAGCTCTAAGACCTCCTTCCGTCCTGGCACTGAAAGGGGTATGACATTCTGATTAACCACTAACGCTCGGTCCCAATCCGTCGCCCTTCCAAGCACCGGGCAACGAACCGAGCAGCAACCACTCAGACATACGGTCACACTCCCAACCGAGAGGACTCTGAGCTCTAGGTCCGCTAAAACAATGGCCTCCAGATACGGTAGACTACCCATCCAAAACCCATCGGGTCGGGAAAGGATAAGGAACGACAGAAGCGAGAATCACCATGTCAACAAACTGCCTAGGTTTACTATGCGCACTCGAGGGATCACGCGTCACCCCATTAGTGAATGGACCTAACTGACCCTCTTGCGCCGAACGTAAGAACTCAACTCAGAGCTACACCACCACAACCCCCCCCTTAAAAGGAGCTAACCGGCACTATCCAGCGTCCAAAAAAACTAAACACCCAATGAAAAGTCGCCATTTACGCACACTCGTGCGAAACGAGGCACGGCCTCTCTAACCGAAATTGAGCCTAACCAAACGATATTTACTAGCCCCAGTGGTCTCCCTTTTTTTTTTTTTTTTTTTTTTTTTACCCAAAGGAGCACCCCAAAACCCCACCACGACGATTTCTACAACCATCGCAGTGACCACAGTAAAAAGCCGAACTATGGGTAACAACCGTAGGGGAGGAATCCTCATTCCCACCCATACTTTGCAGATGGTGCAAAAAGCATCGGCCGACTATCTGCTGTAACCTAACACCAGAAGGCCCAGAAGGTACTACTTAGACAAAAGGCTATCCAGTTACTCACGACCGACAAAACGGCCGACACACTATCAAACACCGGTGGGTTACACTACCACCCGCCACCATTACTGACGATGACCAGAACGTCGGCGGAGGAAAGGGGGGTTCGGGAAAACGAAAGCCGGCGCTACGATCTGCGGTACTAACAGCCGCAGCAAGTGCATGAACGCCGTCAGCAGACCCACCGTGTCCTGTACTGGTTGCTTAATCCATTGATTCCCAGCAACCATCAAGACCCCAGTGGCAGCCGGCCTCAACCCCAGCCTCCAAACAACACTACTACCCAAACACAACAACCGAACTAAGCCGAGAAACAAAACTTAACAATCTCGCACTCTCGCATCTCTACGCACCTATACTCAGATCATTTCATTAGTTAGTAGCCAGTGGTAGTGTGCTTCTGTGGATGTTGGATAGCGACTACTGTGGTTAAAGTTGTTTTTCTCTGATACCATCTTAATCTGTCACGCCCCGGGGTTTAAACGCGCGGAAGGGTAGCCACCGATGCTCCCAAATTTACATACATTTTTTTTTTGAAACCGATCTCCCCCGGCTCGTGCCCAGACCCGCCGCATATACAAATTCACTCTGCAAACGGGCAGAGTCTCCTTTGTATATGCACGGCGTCCTGACTACAAAGTCCATAATATCATACCTTTAACCACACTAGTTCAATCATCAAATACATACAACCATTTTCCATAAGTAATAAAGAGGCCGACTGTTTTTGAAAGGATAAAACCGCAGGGTTTTGAAAGCGGTGCCCACACGACACCCTAGTTTTACAGAGCCATTTCGAAATCCATAAATACACAGGGTTTTGAAAACGGTGCCCACTCGACACCTGTGTTTTCCAAAACTATTTCAAAACCCATAAATCCACAGAGTTTTGAAAACGGTGCCCACTCGACACCAATGTTTTTTCAAATCCTTTTCGCAATGTTTTCTTTCCTTTTCCTTTTCTTTTTGTTTGAAAAACGGCCAACTATCCAACAGTAACTAAACATGCATCCACAGAGTACTGTAATGAATCCAAAGTCCAAGTCAACCCCACAAAAGTATCACACCCACATAGCCACTAACAGGTAATGAAATGAGTAAAAGAAGAACTAACCACAGTCTGTAGCCTCGAAGGGCCGATAGACCTCTCATCACGGCCTCACCGTCACCCTAGCTCTCACCCCTGACTGAACCTGTCACAGAGTGGGGAGTCAGCGACACAAGATACGAAGTATGAAAAGCAAACTGTAATAAAAGCCAGAGCAACCGCCCTCATCATCGTGCAATCGACCGTAAAATGCAATAAAGGCTAAAAGTAAGGCAAACCACGATAAGAACCAGAGCACTCAATACAATGCAGGACCTTGTGCAAACAAAACCGGGCACCTCCCCCGGCAACCACACCGAGCACCTGCCTCGGAACCCCTGCCGAGCACCTGCCTCGGCCGCCGAGCACCCGCCTCGGCATCACCGCTCACACCCCCCACCCACGGGGGCCCCCATTCCTAACGTCACCGACACGTGGGGTACACGGGTCAACGTACCACTTTTCCGGAAAAGCACACCCTTGCGGTGGCCAAACCGCCGGTGTGCGTGTAGCAAAACAAGAGCATCGACCGAGCACCAACCTCAGCCAACCAGACCGAGCACCTACCTCGGTAAACTAGACCGAGCACCTGCCTCGGTAACCACCCCGAACATGATGTATCATCGAGCACCACGACCCTCAGTCGCCATAAATATGATGGTAATAAACACGTAAGCGTATACGGGGGTTAGCAATATTTTAACATGTCAAACCTTTGCTCTTACCAATTACCCTCGTTTCCCGACTCAAGAACCGTCGAGAGGGGAACCCACCTTGCTACGTCCGACTGTCACACCGATCACCGTCCTCATCGCTAGTACGCTCCAAACAACCCTACTGTTGTTCGGAGCGGGCGAACTACCCGTCCAGTCTCTCACCGCGACGTTTATGAATCCGGAGGTCCACGTCACCCCCACTACCCCTTACAAGATAAACATAACAATAAAGGAAACATGCACAAAGAGGTTCTAAGGGGTACCCACCTCGAAGCAAGTCGAACGAAACACCTGGGGCGTCCCGTGCCCCCGAAAGACAATCGGACCTGAAAGGAAATCCCCAGAGAGTACAAATCAATAATAACCCAATTTTCTTCGAACAACAACGTGTTTAATCCGACACCGCCGATGAATCGACCATTTTGCCGATTCACAGGTCGCAAAGCGAAGATCTGTTCAAAGGAAGTTAAGGGAAGTGAATGCTGTCCCCAACAGCCTACCAAGCTACAATTACCATTAGACCCCCCGGACTTTGCCAAAATTGCACTTTTATTCATATAAAACTCACTAATTTACCTCCAACTTTTAAACCGGGAATCGTTAAACCAAAATAAATTATCAGAAATTATATTTCGACGTGCCGGACCCCGTGCTCACCGTTTGAGAGCAAGCCGGTCAACAAAATACAAGTTGGCCCATTCTTAAGGTGCATTAAGGCTCACCATTGCTTAATCAAATTTTATATTAAGTCATATCCAGTTTTAGTGTGAGCATCATGCTCAGGGGTATCCAAAAGTACAGAGGCTCACCTCTGGGCCTCTGCAGATCCACCCAGCAAGCAGCCATGGCACATGATCCCACTCGTACATATAAAGAGCTTAACTTGGGACTCTCACCATCCCACAAGTTCCAGACCCTAACCAAAGTGAGCACAAGCTAGAAGACATCAAGAAAAATAGGAGGCTCACCTGTGGGAGGTCGTAGCACAGCTGGAGATGTTGCTGGAGCAAGAAGATCCCACCTCGGACCTTGATGGAGCTCAAGTTGGCCGATGTCGCCTTCCACTCGGTCAATCTTCGAAAAAAGGTGAGCACCACCTTTCTGGAACTTCCAGGAGTGGAATAAGCCTCAGCCCATGAAGCTTGGTAGCTCCCTGAGCTCCTCAACCCGAGGAAGACGAAGAAAAGCTTGGATTAGCCCATTAATGGCGGTTCGAGGACGGGGCTGCATGGGTTGCATGCAAGTGGACTAGAGGCAAGCCCAAGGTGTAAGAAGACTTACCAGGCCTGGCCGTCCCGGAGGAGCGACGGCGGCGATGGGGCGGCGTTGCTCGGCCAACACCAAGAACTCGAACCTAGGGCTTCCTCCTCCGCACTCCACACTGTACCAAAGCCCACCAAAGTTTGTGGGTTGTCTTCTGGGGACCAGCAGAGACTTTTGGTCGAGTTGGTTCCACCGCCGGAGCGCCGGAGGCAGCGCGCGCAAACCCGGCCACGATCTAGGGTTCCGGCGACCCACTTGCACCCGTCGGCCATCCGGGGGTCCTGGGACTTCGGGGTCGGTCCGGGATGCTCCCTACGACGTCAGTAGGTGACTTCCATGGTCCAAGTTGCGAGAAAAACAAGGGAGGAAAGGGTTCCACTCACCGACCTCGGGGAAGAAGAAAAGATGGCCCGGCGGCGCGCGGCGGTTCCAGCCGTCGGGGCTCTTCGGTCTGCCTTTCTGGTGGCGAGGGTGCTCCCAGATGTGGTTAGAAGAGAACCCGAGCCCTAGGTTGCTTCCCTTGTCAATCCAACCCGAAAGCAAGAATGGATCTTGCTTTCCCGGCGAGGGAAGGTGGCGGCCGGCGGCGTGCGGCTCGGGAATCACAGAGGAGGAGGAGAGGGAGTCGTGGGTGCGGACATGGAGTAGTGCGGCTAGGGTTTGAGCAACCTAAACCTTCGAAAGCCTTTTAGGGTTATATTTGCAACAAGATGCAAACAAGCCCTTCAACTCTCAACCTTTAGACTTAGGTCCATCGCTGTACAATCCATCTTGCATAGAAGACTCTCTCCACCAATTCTCTTGCCATAACACACATAAAATGTAAGGGCTCTTCACAAAATAGTGCAAATTTTTTTAGTATTTCACGCTTTTCGAGGCCATCGGGTCTTCAAACTGAAAAACGGACACTACCACGACGTCCGGCTCGACGAAATCTATAAAGTAGTGATTTTAGTTTGTCGCATTCGATCCCCTATAATTTTAAAATCCATCAAATACGGTAAAATAGACAAATCTGCATGCTTTACGATGCTTCCGGCTCGTCAAACGGAAATTTCGTCGACGCCACTGCGCTCAGATCGACGACGCCATTTAAATCGACTACCTGGATCGTCAGATTCGGACTCCAGACAGTCGATCGGGCGATGTTGGCCAACGCGGAAAATAAATCAGGGTGTTACTATTCAAATCACTATTCACTTAAGTCGCGGGCCCCACTAGTTTTCTTGCTAATTTCAGGACGATCCGACCGTCGGATCACAAATGGTCTATACCATTTTCACTCGATTCGATGAGACGGTCGCACTGGAGACCTCAGTTTTCCGAGATCAGACTCGGATCGGAAAGGCGGAATTTGTGCTTCGGAAACTGTGCCATCCGCACACCGGTATACACACCACTAAGGTTAATTTTGTTTCCTCGCACACATTCCCACCTGAAAAACACTCTTTACCAACTCAAATTTCCCGAGTATTACATGGTGAGATCAAACTCTATCTCTGCACTTGGTTTTTCTATGTTCCAATTCTTGAGGTATCTAACGATTTTGTTTGTCAAGAATGTTTTCTGTGTGCAGAGGTTACAGATGTCTAAGTCTAGAGTCTGTCTTAGGAGTTTATCTCATGTATTTAATTTCTGGAACTCTTTTGTAAATTTTTGTTGTATGGTGATAGCAACAAAAATATCTTTTTGAATTTTCTTTGTGGATCTGTGTTTTGTCACGAAACCGCCAAAGGGGGAGATTGTTACGGAATTTGAGTTGGCGTATTTCGTGATTGTTCTAAGTCTTGAAGATTGAAGATGAAGAAACTTTGGATCGTATACCTCAATCTCAAGAAAGAAGAATTCAAAAGGATCAGGTACGTTTAACTAAATAATTTTGATGATCCGAATACTTCTTATAGTGTAGAAACACCTGGAAGAGGTTTTAATTGCTTATTCATCAAAAACTGGACATGGGACATGTTCAGGATCCGGATCGTGGACTTTCAATCCGGATCCCGAAAGGTGTTCGTTCATACATTGCTGCAATCCGGATCACAGCTTGTACAATCCGGATCCCGAATGGGATGTTTTGTGAAAATGTATGAACGATCCGGATCGTGGATTTGATCCGGATCCCGAACAGGTGATTTTCTGGAAACTGCATTCTGTGCGTCTGCGATCCGGATCGTGGCTTATCCAATCCGGATCGCCGTCGGTAAAACTTTCCAGAAAAGTTTGTTTTTGATCCGAATATTCTTCCTAGGGTTTCTAACCTATAAATAAACCCTATGGTCATTTTCTAGGGCATCCAAATAGAGCCGTCATTTTCACATATCATTTTATACGGCCTTAGATCCACATATAGAGAAGAAAGGAAATCAATAGAATTATTCTATGTTTCTTCATCTATATTGATTAGTTTGATTCTAGGTTTTCATACTCACATCTTGAGTAGAATCAAACTAATGAATACTTAGATGGTATTTCCGATCTACTCTTGATCTAAGTATTCGGCGGATCATCACCACCCAAACAAACAACGATTTACCCCAAAATCGGCGCGTGGACTCGCGTGGCCTTGTGGATTCAAGGTGTTACCGCTCTCGTGGATTCGGAGCGAGGTGCGTTCGTGGATTCGAAGCGTGCCATTGGGTGAAGACCGTGGATTCGGTCGGACGTCGTGGACTCGACGTTGGACGCTGTGGATTCAGCGTTGGGCGCGGATCGTGGATTCGAGAAGCGTCGTGGAGCGAGCGGAGAAGATCTACTAGGAGCGTATGGTAAAAGGTTGAGTCGTCTGTGAGTACGTTATATCACCTTGTACGTGTGTTAATTCTAGTGGATTTCGCCGTGTTATCGGTCCCGTGGTTTTTTACTCCGGTTTGGAGTTTTTCCACGTAAAAATCTTGTGTGTTCTTTTATTTTTCCGCATTGGGTTTTATCGCACAATGATTTTTTGAGTGTTTATTGTTTACACCTATTCACCCCCCTCTAGGTGTTTTTTCCCCTATTAGATCCTTATTAACCTAACCCACAAACGGTTCTTCAAGTTCAAACTGATGTGCAGGAATCATCGTGTGCCTCCTTCTCTCCTCTACCTCAAACGTTACGCATCTCCAAGGATCATCCTGGACGAACATCATGGAGACCCACAAGAAGGAGTCAGAACACGGAGACAATTGGTTTGCGGATTTGCTTGCTACGTATCTCAAATCGAACCAAAGAACATCGATGAAGCTCTTCAAGATGACTACTGGATTAAAGCAATGCAGGAAGAGCCCATCAATTCGAGGCAAACAAAGTATGGGAATTAACGAAGCCTCCGAAGCAACACAATGTGATAGGGACCAAATGGATTTTCAAGAACAAGAAGAATGAAGATGGTACTATCATCAGAAACAAAGCAAGGTTAGTTGCTCAAGGCTACTCTCAAGTAGAAGGTATAGACTTTGATGAAACTTTCGCCCCTGTAGCTAGACTCGAGTCCATTCGTATCTTATTTGCGATTGCTTGTCATTTTAAAATCAAGTATTTCAAATGGACGTTAAGAGCGCATTTTTAAATGGGTTTTTAAATGAGGAAGTTTATGTGGCTCAACCGAAAGGTTTTGTGGATCATAAACTACCTAACCATGTTTTTCGTCTGAAAAAGGCTCTTTACGGTCTGAAACAAGCACCGCGAGCATGGTACGAAAGGTTGACAAAGCACCTTTTGGAAAAGGGCTACTCGAGGGGGAGCTGACAGGACTCTCTTTGTGAAGCATTATCAAAACAATTTCATAGTCGCACAATCTATGTCGATGACATTGTTTTTGGCGCAACAAGAGATAATGATGCTTCCAAATTCGCGGAACCATGGAAAGCGAATTTGAGATGTCCATGATGGGCGAATTGACTTATTTTTTCTTGGATTACAAGTTAAACAAAACGATGAAGGTATTCACTTGTGTCAATCCAAGTATGCAATGGAGTTGGTCAGGAAATTTGATCTAGAAAATTCTAAGGATTTTCCAACTCCAATGGGAACTAGCCATAAGGGATTGGAAGTGAATCACATAGTGAGAATGTAGACGAGAAACTGTATCGCAGTATGATTGGAAGTCTACTATATCTCACGGCTAGTCGCCCGGATATATCCTTCAGTGTTGGGATTTGCGCGAGATATCAATCAGCACCGAAGGAGGTTCACCTGAAAGCGGTGAAGCGGATCATCCGATATATCAAAGGTACAATCAGTTTCGGAATTTGGTATCCTATGGGAACAAGTTTGGATATTGTTGGATACTCAGATGCCGATTGGGCAGGATCAGTGGATGATCGGAAAAGCACGAGTGGTGCATGCTTCTATCTTGGCCATTGCCTTGTTGCATGGCACAGTAAAAAGCAGAACTGCATAGCACTCTCGACTGCCGAAGCGGAGTACATTTCAGCAGGAAGTTGTTCAACCCAATTGATTTGGATGAAAAGCGTGTTGAGCGACTTCCGGATTTTCAGCAACTTCGGTAACCATTTTATGTGACAACACTAGTGCTATTAACATTTCAAAAAACCCTGTGTTGCACTCTAGAACAAAACATATTGAACTTAGATATCATTTTCTTAGAGAGCTAGTTGAATCAAATATTCTTCAATTGTCATATATTTCAACTGAGGATCAATTAGCTGATATCTTAACAAAACCTTTGGATCAAAAACGTTTTATTCACTTGCGTAAAGCAATTGGCATGCTTTCCTTGAAATAATCTCTTTTTGAAAACTTTGCTTAGGTTAGGTTTTGTTTTGTTTTTGTTTTGTTCTTTATCTATGTTTTGTACATAGTACATTAATTGAGCATAAACCATAATTGACTTTAATTGCATCCTTTCATGCATTTAGAAATTTATTATGCTTTTGATATCATAATATTCAATGTTGCAATGATCATTTACGTTCATTAAACCATCTTTTAAGTGATCAAAGTCAATTTCTCTCTCAATGATCTCTTGGTATAGTCATTATCTTATTTGATTGCTTAGTCGAGTATGAATGCGAGATCAATTTTGGTTGAATACCTTATATATTAAATAATTGATAGCCAATTGAGGGGGAGTCAATGAAATGTAAAATGCTCAAAAGATGTGGAAAGAGTTACATCCCAATGAGGAGTGTGAAAACTACCACCACATGGAGAAAATGAAAGGAAGAAAAGATACTCCATGAATGCAAAGCAAATTTTTGTTTTCAAAATATTGATGAAATGCATATTGAAATACTTGACTCAGTCAAATTTCATGTTGGTATAAGGTGGGATTTTTATTAAAAGATGCTCAAAGAGCCACTCCTTCAACAGATTGTCTAGATATATTATCTAACTTATCTGGGATTTCAAACATCTATTGATCTTGGTATTTCATTTCTTTACCAAATTGATGATTTGATAAAGGCATTACTCATAAGATCAGGATAGATGTGATTGAAGTTGTTCAACTTTAAGTGTTTTAATTTTCGTAAATTTTCGTTTCATTTTTGAGTATTTTTGATAGATTTTGCATAATCTATTTCTTGTTGTATGAAACGATGATTTTGTTTAAAGTGATATGCAAAAGTGCTTACAATCTTTTTCTGGATTTTATGAATTTTTCCAAAATTTTCTGGAGAAAAAGTTGAAGCCGATCCGGATCGGAGTAAGTGATCCGGATCCCGAACGCAGGATTTTCCTGCGGGTAGCCGATCCGGATCACATTCTCGATTCGATCCGGATCACGGCTAGGGTTTTTATAAGAACAAAGAGGATTTGATTCTTTACCCTAATTCTTTTGTCTCAAGTCTCTAGAGCTTCTCTCTCTAGATTTCTTGCATCTTGGAGCTTCAAACTCAAAGTTCTTCGATTCAAGTAAGTTTTTGATCAAATCTCGGTTTTTCACAGGTTTTTATAGTTTTTCATCAAACGTGAGTTGAAATCATGGATCTTTTTCGTTTGTGAATGGTTTTTGATCAAATTTCTTTTGAAATAAGAACTCTGGGTCAATTAGTTTTGCTTTTATGCTGGGTTTACCTGATTAACGAGTTTTTAGGCTTCGATTTCTAAAAATTCTGTTTTAGGGCATAAAAGAGGAATTTTTGAAAATCATGGATTGATCTATTTTTAAAATTCTTTTTGCAAAAACTAATTTGATTCTTGGCTTCTCTACATGATTATGATTGTCTAGGTACAATTTTTCAAATTTTTCAAAATTGACGATTTTTCATGTTGTGTTCTTGGAAAAAAAAAACAAAGGTTGTGTGCTTTACAGGACTTCAACTTCTTAACGCACTGGTCAATGGACTCTGTGGTTCCCTTCTTTGTTGGTCACAATGGTGCACAAGAGTACATCTGTTAAAGAGGAACCGGATGTTCCACAGTAGATAAGACAACGAAGGCAGGGGGACAGCTCAGAGTACGATACGGAAGAATGGGATGAATTCTTCAAAGATGTTCAACGAAAAATTGATGAGGAAAACAGGAAATCTGTCAAAGGCAAAAGGCTTATGAAATCTGCATCAACAACTAAGCAATATACAAGACGAAAGAATGTCCAAAGAAGTGAAAGTTATCATAGTGGGCCTCTTACTAGAGCTCGCTCACGTCTCGGGTCCCACAACTGAATCTCCATGGGTTC
>JAQOTM010000146.1:272405-344345 GCA_029168755.2 Tillandsia fasciculata | reverse complement strand
GCTAAAGGATGGAGCAAGGCTTCAAGAAACTTGAGAATAGCTTAAAGAAAATCTTCGATATCCTTGGGTGCAAACATGATGATGTGGTCGCTGGAGCAACAGCACCGAGTACATCACATGGACCCACATCACATGAGGATGATGATGATTCTGATCAGGATGAGTGATTTCTTTTCCTTCTTGTTTTTGGTTTTCAGTTTCTTTTCATGTTGTGATGAACAAGTACTCTAATCGTCTTGTAACCAAGAACTTATCCTCCTAGTATTTTTACTTTTTGTTTCTATTAACTGTTTGACAATTTGTGACAAAAAGGGGGAGAACGGAAATGATGGACATATCATAAAATGGGGGAGAATGAAAATAATGATTGCATCACAAAGGGGGAGAACATGGAGAACATTGGTATCGAACATGGAGAACATGGATGCTCAAGATAGGGGGAGATAAAGAAAAGATTGAAAGAGGAGCCACAAAACAAAAGAACCAAAAGGAAGACGGATCAAATGTAGGATTTTAATTTCTAACGACTAACATTTGATTTTGTTTGGAGTTTTGTTTTTGCAGGAATTACATCACTTTAAGACTCCAAGTCCTAAGTCATAGAGTATGTTTTAGGACTGTTTGATTCAAATGTAATTTTGTGTTTATTGGATCTTTCACGCAAAGAAAATCAATGTTTTGGTGATGACATTGAATTTCGATTTTTTGGTTTAAGATGAGTGACTTGAGAGTTTTTATGTATTTTTGGGTTTTGTCACAAAATTGCCAAAGGGGGAGATTGTTACGGCTTTTTGGTGTTGGCATATTTCGTGAGTCAAGTCAGTGAGTTGAGTCGGAGTCTTAAAGGGATCAAATTGTCAAATCAGCCTTCGAAGACTCATTGAAGATTCAACATGAGCCCAAGTCAACTCTCAGGTATGATTAAATATAGATCATGGTGATTAAAGTTCATTTATAATCATTGGAAACAGGAAATTAATGAAAACCGGTTTAGACTTGGTTTTAGGAACTTGGTTCTAACTTACAACTTGTTTTAAGTTTGGATTCCGGTACTGGGTTTGTTTTGGATAAAGTTTATCTTGGAAAAATCAGTTTTTACATTGCGTACCGGAACCACACTTGAAGTTCCTCAAACCCGACACAGAATTTTCTGAAATTTGTATTGCGTACCGGAACACAGACTCGCGTACCGGAACACAATAGAAAAATCTGTGTTTTGCACCATTGCGTACCGGAACACAATATTTGGTACCGGTACACAATGCCCTCTCGGGAAAAGTTTCCTAAACCGACTCTAATATGTTTCCAAGGGTTATAAATAGACACTTAGGGTTTCTCGACGTGGGTGACCAATACCGATTAATTCAGAAACACTCGAGAGCAACCCTAGAGGCGGGTTTTTACCGTTCTTCTCTTTCGCCTCTTTTAGGTCAATTCGACGGTTCTTCCAAGATCTATCTTTTGTCGAATTGATCTAATCTTTGCTTAGAGACTTCTCCCATGGATCTTCATTGATAATCTAAGCAAAGGATCACCATCAAAGCCTATATTCTTTATCGGCTATTTGCGTCGTGGATTCGACGTGGCACCGTGGATTCGGTGTGTTGAAGGCGTTTCGTGGATTCGAAACGTGTGCTCGTGGATTCGAGTGGCGTTCGTGGATTCGAACGTGTGCAGTGGACGTGCAATCGGTGGAGCGCAAGGTCCGAAGAAGTTGAAGGAGGGGTCGAGTCCGTGGAGTCGGTAATCACCTTGTTATTCTTCAATTCTTAGTGGATTGTTATTGCGTGTTGGTCCCGTGGTTTTTCTCCTGGATTGGAGTTTCCACGTAAATCTCGGTGTGTTGATTTTTATTTTCCGCATTATTTTTTATTTTTGCACTGAGATTGGCTTTTATAATATTACACCTATTCACCCCCCTCTAGGTGTTTGATAGTACCTATTTAGATCCTTGTGGATCCTAAATAACTCTACACCTAGTTCTTAGGTTTTGATGTTGTTTTTAGAGATTTTTGAATAGATCCTTGCTTCTAATGAAATCTCTTGCATAAATTACCCTTAACTCATGTTTAGAACATATTTGGTACATCTCTATGCATTTAGATTCAGGTTTTTCATGCCCATTTGATTGAATCTAACATTTTCATATGTTCTTATCATAGAGAAAATTGAAATTTTAGGGCTTTCAATGTTAATGGATTTTAAATGATGAATCATCAATTGTGACATGTTTAGAATGTTTCTTAGACATGTTTAAACCCTTCTATATGATCAAATCATAGTGAATTGTGTTCTTTGTAGGAAATGGCTTTTTCATGGCTACTTGCACTGGTGATTTTGATGGCCACTGGAAGTGGACGTGGTCGCGGTTCTGGAAAGAAAAAGGCTACCAAACGATCACGCAATGAGGATTCAACTAGCTCAGAATCTGAACATTCCTCAGAATATGAAGAGGAATCAGTTCAAGGAAAGGGGAAAGCACCTTTGGCTCCAAGGAAAAAGAAGAGTGCAGATTCTCCTCCGCGTAGAAGTACCGGTGGACCGGTAATACGCGAGCGCTCTCAACGGAGATCAAATGTTGATGAAAGCGAAACGCATGTGAGTGCAAAACGCCGTGCCAGATTTGCAAATCCGCACATGCATTGGAGAGCGACACGTGAATTTTAATGAGCTATGTCGTGAGGTGCCAGACTTTGCAAGGCTCTTGGAACGAAGTCATATTCGCCCACTTGGCAGAGTCCAACCAAAGATGGGTTTTTGTGTTGAGATCATCAGGAAATTTTATATGAGAGCTGACATACTCCAAAAGGACCATGACACAGGGGCTTTCATTATTGAAACAACAGTTAGAGGCATCAAATTTGACATTACTCCAGCAGTAATTGGGGCAAACCTTGGGCTAGCTGTTGATACTACTGGTCTTTATTACACTGATGGTGATTTCCGACATGACACCCATTGGGACATAGTTGTGAACTCAATTTGCAAGTCAGGGACGCACACTAATAGATCATATGTTGAATCAAAGGACCTAAAACCAGAATATCACATTTTGTCCTTAATCGTATGCTACAACTTATTGCCCACAATGGGGACCAAAAGGATTCGATGGGATCGATTGCTACTTCTCTTTTTCCTTGGTCACCCGGAAAATGCAAATGGAATCAACATCAACATTCCGTTTCTAATTTGGCAGCAAATGGTACATGTCATTGAGGGATCAAGGCAACGTGACCTTCTACCATTTCCAATCTTGATTACTCGTATTCTGGAAGATCATGGAGTTGACATTTCTTGTACCAAATTTGACTACGGCTTGGGCTCAATTGATGGAATCACATTAGCCAAGTCAGTTAGCACTTTGAAAACATTTGGGCATACAAAGGGCTATGCAAGTGAAGCAACTCCGAGCGCACCACCTCGCCAAGAATCTCCTGAACCAGATGAAGTGGTAACTCTTCAAACCTTGCATCGGGATGTTCGTTCATTAAAGCAAAGGATGGAGCAAAGGATGGAGCAAGGCTTCAAGAAACTTGAGGATGGTTTAAAGAAAATCTTCGATATCCTTGGGTGCAAACACGATGATGTGGTCACTGGAGCAACTGCACCGAGTACATCTCATGGACCTACATCACATGAGGACGATGATGATTCAAATCAGGATGAGTGATTTCTTTGCCTTCTTGTTTTTGGTTTTTAGTTTCTTTTCACTTTGTGATGAACAAGAACTCTAATGGGCATGTAACTAAGTACTTATCCTTCTAGTATGTTTTCTTTTTGTCTATTTTGACTGTTTGACAATTTGTGACAAAAAGGGGGAGAACAGAAAATAATGATCGTATCACAAAGGGGGAGAACACGAGAACACGATCACAAGAAACATGGAGAACGTGGAGAACATGGAGAACATGTTGGAGATGCTCAAGATAGGGGGAGATAAAGAAAAGATTGAAAGAGCCACAAAACAAAAGAACCAAATGGAAGACGAATCAAATGTAGTTTTTTTTTAATTTCTAACGACTAACGTTTGATTTTGTTTGGAGTTTTGTGTTGCAGGAATTACGTCACTTTAAGACTCCAAGTCCTAAGTCATAGAGTATGTTCTAGAACTGTTTGGTTCAAATGTAATTTTGTATTTATTGGATCTTTCACGCAAAGAAAATCAATGTTTTGGTGATGACATTGAATTTCGATTTTTTGGTTTAAGATGAGTGACTTGAGCGGTTTTATGTATTTTTGGGTTTTGTCACGAAATTGCCAAAGGGGGAGATTGTTACGGCTTTTTGGTGTTGGCATATTTCGTGAGTCAAGTCAGTGAGTTGAGTCGGAGTCTTAAAGGGATCAAATTGTCAAATCAGCCTTCGAAGACTCATTGAAGATTCAACATGAGCCCAAGTCAACTCCCAGGTATGATTAAATATAGATCATGGTGATTAAAGTTCGTTTATAATCATTGGAAACAGGAAATTAATGAAAACCGGTTTAGACTTGGTTTTAGGAACTTGGTTTTAACTTACAACTTTATTTAAGTTTGGATTCCGGTACTTGGTTTATTTTGGATAAAGTTTATCTTGGAAAAATCAGTTTTTACATTGAGTACCGGAACCACACTTGAAGTTCCTCAAACCCGACACAGAATTTTCTGAAATTTGTATTGCGTACCGGAACACAGACTCGCGTACCGGAACACAATAGAAAAATCTGTGTTTTGCACCATTGAGTACCGGAACACAATATTTGGTACCGGTACACAATGTTGCCTCGGGAAAAGTTTCCTAAACCGACTCTAATTCGTTTCCAAGGGCTATAAATAGATACTTAGGGTTTCTCGACGATAATGACCAATACCGAAAACACTCGAGAGCAACCCTAGAGGCTAGGTTTTTATCGTTCTTCTTTTTAGCCTCTTTTAGGTCAATTCGACGGTTCTTCCAAGATCTATCTTTTGTCGAATTGATCTAAACTTTGCTTAGAAATTCTTTCTACGGTTCCTCAATGATAATCTAAGCAAAGGATCACCATCGAAGCCTATATTTCTTATCGGCTGAGTTTGCGTCGTGGATTCGACGTAGCACCGTGGATTCGGTGTGTTGAAGGCGTTTCGTGGATTCGAAACGTGTGCTCGTGGATTCGAGTGGCGTTCGTGGATTCGAACGTGTGCAGTGGACGTGCAATCGGTGGAGCGCAAGGTCCGAAGAACTTGAAGGAGGGGTCGAGTCCGTGGAGTCGGTAATCACCTTGTTATTCTTCAATTCTTAGTGGATTGTTATTGCGTGTTGGTCCCGTGGTTTTTCTCCTGGATTGGAGTTTCCACGTAAATCTCGGTGTGTTGATTTTTATTTCCGCATTGGTTTTTATTTTGCACTGAGATTTGATTTTTAAATATTACACCTATTCACCCCCCCTCTAGGTGTTTGATAGTACCTATTTAGATCCTTGTGGATCCTACATTATAAAAACCTACACCCTCAGCAGCAGCGGCCACCAGCTCAGCGGCCTTATGCTCCAGCGAGCAGGCCGTCCACCTCTTATCCTACAGATTCCCGACCTCCAGCACCGAGCGGGCGGGTGTATGCCGCCCAGTTAGCGGATTCTTCAGCGGTAGACCAGGTGGTGGCAGGTATTACTCTACTCTTTGGTATTCGGACTCGCACTTTATTTGACACTGGAGCTTCGCATTCTTTCATTAGTCGAGCATTTGCATCCCTTCATGGTCTAGAGATAGAGTTCTTATCATGTGCTTTAGAGGTGCGGATTCCTGATCATATTTTGCATGTCGAGGAGCGTTGTGTGGCATGCCCAGTGCAGTTGGGGCCTTGGATTTTGCCTGCAGACTTGCTTGTCTTGCAGCAGCTCCAGGATTTTGACTTGGTGCTAGGGATGGATTGGCTGTCACGGTATTCCGCCACTATCGACTGCAGAGAGAGGACGGTGACTCTTCGTGAGCCTGGACAGGAGGAGTTCGTCTTCAGAGGCTGCCAGAGCACGCTGTTCACAGCGACCATTTCCTCGGCGAGAGCTAGAAGGATGATGAGCAGAGGTTGCACTGCCTTTTTGGCCACTGTGGTGGAGGTGCCTACGGCAGCACTGGGACTCGAGGATATCCCTATTGTCCGAGAGTTCCCAGATGTGTTTCCCCCAGAGTTGACGACGATGCCGCCGGAGAGGGAGATTGAGTTTGTAATTGATGTGGTCCCTGGGACTGCACCAATCTCAAAGGCACCCTATAGGATGGCGCCAGCCGAGTTGAGGGAGTTGAAAGCCCAGCTTCAGGATCTTATGGACAGGGGCTTTATCAGACCCAGTGTATCTCCGTGGGGAGCGCCTGTGTTGTTTGTGAAGAAAAATGATGGGTCACTTCGGTTGTGTGTGGATTATAGGGAGTTGAATAAAGTGACCGTCCGGAACAAGTATCCCCTCCCCCGGATAGATGATTTGTTTGATCAGCTGCAGGGAGCGTCTGTGTTCTCGAAGATTGATCTGCAGTCCGGTTACCACCAGCTGAGGGTGAGGGCCGAGGACATCTCCAAAACGGCTTTCAGATCACGGTACGGGCATTATGAGTTTACTGTGATGCCTTTCGGGTTGACAAATGCCCCTGCCGCATTCATGGATTTGATGAACAGGATATTTCAGCCGTTTTTGGACCGGTTTGTGGTGGTGTTCATCGATGATATTCTGATCTACTCCCGGAGTGATCTGGAGCACGAGGAGCACTTGAGGACTGTGCTACAGCTTCTGCGAGAGAAGAGGTTGTATGCTAAGTTCAAAAAGTGCGAGTTTTGGCTCCGGGTGGTCGCCTTTCTGGGTCATGTTGTTTCAGCTGCTGGAGTGGCGGTGGATCCGGCCAAGGTGGATGCTATTCGTGATTGGCCGAGGCCGACGACTATCACTGAGGTGCGGAGCTTTCTTGGTTTGGCGGGCTACTATCGGCGTTTTGTGGAAGGCTTTGCGAAGCTTTCCTCTCCCCTCACTCGTCTGACCAGGAAAGGGGTTAAGTTTGTTTGGAGCGAGACTTGCCAGAGCTGTTTTGAGGAGCTGAAGCAGAGGTTGATGACCGCTCCAATCCTTGCCCTTCCAGTTATGGGGGAAGAATTTGTGATCTACAGTGATGCCTCTCGTAGCGGTCTGGGGTGTGTGTTGATGCAGCATGGTAGGGTGATTGCCTATGCTTCACGGCAATTGAAGGACTATGAGAAAAATTACCCTACTCATGATCTGGAGTTGGCAGCGGTGGTGTTTGCTCTGAAGCTGTGGCGGCATTATTTGTATGGTGAGCATTGCGAGATATATACTGATCACAAGAGCTTGAAGTATCTGTTCACCCAAAAGGAGCTGAATTTGAGGCAACGCCGGTGGTTGGAGCTGTTAAAGGATTATGATCTGAGTATCCTTTATCATCCCGGCAAGGCCAATGTCGTGGCAGATGCTTTGAGTAGGAGGACGAGTCTGAGCTTATTGATCTCGCAGCAGGCGCCGTTGATCGAGCAGATGAGGCGGTTACAGCTGGAGGTAGTATCCCCTGGGGTCTCTGCTAGACTCATGTCTATGGTCTTGCAGCCCACTCTGTTGGAGAGGATCAGGGACACTCAGAGTGAGGACCCCCACTTGACGAGGATCAGGACGCAGCTTCAGGCGGATCAGTCAGGGGATTTTTCTGTGGATAGCTCGGGAGTACTACGGTACAGGGACCGAGTGTGTGTGCCTATGGATCAGGAGATTAGAGATCAGATTTTGAGGGAGGCCCATTATACACCTTATACCATCCACCCTGGAGGTACTAAGATGTATAAGGACCTCAAGGCACAGTTTTGGTGGCCCGGAATGAAGCGGGATATTGGGAGATTCGTAGCTCACTGTTTAACTTGCCAGCAAGTGAAGGCAGAGCATCGCGTTCCTGCTGGTAAGTTGCAGAGTCTTCCAATTCCTGAGTGGAAATGGGACCACGTTACTATGGATTTCGTCACTGGATTGCCGAGGGCACAGAGCGGGGCAGATGCTATTTGGGTTATCGTGGATAGACTCACCAAGTCGGCACACTTCTACCGGTTCAGATGACTTGGCCACTGGGCGTCTAGCGCAGTTATATTTGGATGAGGTGGTGAGGCTTCATGGTGTGCCTGCTTCGATTGTTTCAGACAGGGACCCGAGATTCGTGTCGCGCTTTTGGGGGAGTTTACAGTCGGCATTGGGGACTCAGCTCAGGTTTAGCACCGCTTTCCACCCACAGACCGATGGTCAGTCAGAGCGCACCATACAGACCCTTGAGGATATGTTGAGAGCGTGCGTTATGGATTTTGGAGGATGGTGGTACCGACACTTATCTTTGGTTGAGTTTGCGTACAACAACAGCTATCAGGCGAGCATCCAGATGGCTCCGTTTGAGGCGTTGTATGGACGCAGGTGTCGGTCCCCCTTATACTGGAGTGACGTGGGTGAGAGGAAGACTTTGGGACCGGATTTGCTTTTGGAGGCCGAGGAAAAAGTCAGAATTATTCGCCGACATCTTGAGACAGCCCAGAGTCGTCAGAAGAGCTATGCCGACACTCGACGACGAGACCTAGAGTTTCAGGTTGGTGATCATGTCTTCTTGAAGGTCTCGCCCTCGAAGGGGGTCCGGAGATTTGGAGTGCGGGGGAAGCTCAGTCCCCGCTATATTGGACCCTTTGAGATTCTTGGCAGAGTTGGTCCTGTGGCTTACAGAGTTGCCTTACCCCCACGCCTGGCCGGAGTTCATGATGTGTAGTAACCGCTGGTTTAAAATATTTTCTTGGGTCCACTTTTGGTTTTATTTATTTTTAATTAGTCTCGGGGGGGGGCTCGGAGGGTGATCTATAATTTCTTGTTCCCGGTCAGACCGTCGGGGCTCGCAGGTATTTTTAGTCAATAAAGCTCGCGAAACGGAGAACGGCGGTGCAATCGGTTTTGAATTCCGACGCCGGGATCTTCCAGAATAAATTCCGGAAGTTGGCTAACGATTCAGTCAACCAGCACGGTTTTTGAGGCAGACCGGACCCCGGTTCGCACCCGTTTTATTACCCGCGTTTGACTTAAACTGGGTTTAATTCCCATTCCTCAACCGCTCCCGCCATTCTAACCACTCCCGCCCATTCCAGGTCGTGGGGAAACAGGGGGGGTTACGACAGTTACTTTTCCCCCCCCTCACCTCTTAGTCGTACGCAACCCAAGACCCATTTCCCAAACTTTCCATTCCCCAATCCTTCCTTACCCTATCAATCGGCGTAGAGCACCCGGTGGAGCGATCAAGGAGGAGGAGGAACACCGCACATCCTCTGCCTTGGGACCGGGCACACAAGACGGGACGAGTCTTCCCTCGTTTAACCCTAGCCGACGAAATCAAGGTGAGCTTAATTTAAGGATTTTAATTGTCAATTCTTGGTCCCTTCTTGGAAACGGGAGGAAGAGGGGTCGGCAACGCCACCGGAGCCGGCGCACGCGGAGCCGCGCATGCGGGAAGCGCCGCATGCGGGCGGCGCTAGCATGCGGGCAACGCCGCATGCGGGCGGCGCCGCATGCGCCCGCATGCGGGCAGCGCCGCATGCGGGCGGCGGCGCCCGCACCCGCACGCGGACAGCGCCGCGTGCGGGCGACGCCGCACCCGCCCGCGCGCGGGCAACTCCGCGCGCGGGCGGCGCCACGCCCCCATGCGGGCAGCACCGCATGCGGGCGGCGGCGCCCGCACCGCACGCGGACAATGCCGCGTGCGGGCGGCGCCGCACCCGCCCGCGCGCGCGGCAACTCCGCGCGCGGGCGGCGCCGCGCCCCCATGCGGGCAACGCCGCATGCGGGCGGCGGCGCCCGCACCCGCACGCGGACAATGCCGCGTGCGGGCGGCGCCGCACCCGCCCGCGTGCGGGCATTTCCGCGCGCGGGGCGGCGGCGCGCGCCCCCATGCGGGCAGCGCCGCATGCAGGTGGCAGCACCGCACCCGCACGCGGACAGCGCCGCGTGCGGGCGGCGCTGCATGCATGCGGGCAGCGCCGCATGCGGGCGGCGGAGCGCGCACCCGCACGCGGACAGCGCCGAGTGCGGGCAATGCCGCACACGCCCGCATGCGGGCAACTCCGTGTGCGGGCGGCAACGCCCGCGCCCCATGCGGGCAGCGCCGCACATGTGCGGGCGTTCCAGTCTTTTTAGCCTGGCGGAGTCCTGAGTTACTAACTCCTGTGTCACAGGTGCGTGTAGGTCCGGGCGGACCCATCGAGACGCAGAGGAGCCTAGTATCGGTCAGGAGCGCGACAACGATAAAGGTGGGTTGTTCTTCCAAGGCTTAGTAATATTAGTATTCCGGGAAGGATATTGATTATATGTTAACCTGTACTAACACTGATGGCTTCTATGATTTACTATATTACCCCGTGTTTTGTTATTATGCTCGAGTGCGACACGCGCATCCGCGGTTTGGCCACCGCAAAGGGTGCTCTTTTCCGGAAAGGCGGTCTCTGACCCGTGTTTACCCACGAGGTGACGTAGTGGGGGCCCCCGTAGGTGTGGGGTTTGAGGCACAAAGGTGTGAGCGGTGCGACCTGTCGGGATTGGTGCCCGTCGAGGTCAGGTGTTAAAGGTGTTACAGGGGTAAAGGTGTTACAGGTGTTACAGGTGTTACAGGTGCCACAGGTGAATTAGGTGCCTGCGGGTGACCCTTATGAGAGGAGTGGTTGCTCCGGCTAGTCTTACTTTGAGGCTTGGTATCATTTTACTGCTTTAGTGCTTTATCATGATAGTGTCACTGACTATCCCCTCTGTGACAGGTACTTCCGGGGGTGAGAGGTAGACGACGGAGAGGCCGAGGTGGGAGCAGTCGGGGCGTGGGAGCCCTAGTCTGTTGTTGTCTTTACTATCCTTGCTTTTCATTTACTGTTGTAGGTTACTGTGTGGTTCTCGATACCCTTGTGGGGTCGCGTGGATGTTGATTTCCTTTTGTTCTGGATTTGCACTACTGCTTTCTTTATTGTTCCCGTTTGGGCCATTTTCTAACCAAACCAACTAGAAGACAAGAGAAAAAGGATTTCGAAAACCGTTTTCACAAATCTAGGGTCGTGTGGGCCCGTTTTTCAAACCCTGTGGATTTATGCCGTTTTCCAATCTGTTTTCGAAACCTGAGGCCGTATAGGCCTAATTTCAAAACTATGTGTTTATCCTTTCAACTTGATTGGCCACGGGCATTGCTTTAGCTTTCATGCGTTGATAGGTTCAGAGCTGTTGTGATTAAATGGAAAGTGATTACTGGTAATTGTCCGAAGTTATAGCCGCGACGCCGTGCATATACAGAGGAGACTCTGCCGGTTTTCGAGTGAATCTGTATATGCGGCGGGTCTGGGCACGCGCCGGGAAGGAGGTTTTTATCAAAAAAAATTTTGTACGCCGCAAAGGCTTCCATTTGTGCATCGTTTCCGCTAAAACAAACCCCCGGGGCGTGACAGATTAAGATGGTATCAGAGCAAACTTGCTTTAATCACAACAAGGACGGCCCAACATCCACCGAGACATCACACTTAACTACGAATAAATGAAATATGCAGGGTTTAAGGGTTAGGACGTGAGAGATCGGGGAGGGGATTTGTAGATAACGTTTTCTTTTCCCTCTCGATATTACGGTGGTTCTTTCTAGCGGAGTTGAGTGCTAAGTTTGGGTGGTATGTCTGTACAGACAATGGTCCGAACCAGAGCATCGGCAGAGGATGTAGGGGCGGATGCGACGACACCAGCGGCTGCAGAAAACCAGCTCCTACGGCAACAATTGAGGGAGATGGCGGGGCAGCTGGCGATCCTTACGGAACGTGTGCGTCAACTGACGCAGCAGCCACCAGTCACTCCTGCCCCTCCACAGGGACCAATTTCACCGGCCGCAGCACCACAAGCGACCGGGGCTGGGGTAGGGGCAGCCCCTCTACCGGCAGCAACGGCCGGACTAGCACCTACCCAGACCACGGCGCCGACGGCAGCACCTGCAACAGCGCCCGCGGGGCCGGCGCCGGGGGCCCTCGGCGGGAGTACCTCCGCGGCCGCCGCCACCGCTGGGGAAGGGACAGTTACGCGAACGGAACGAGAACGAGTGAGGGCCAACCTGGCGGATTTTATGAAATTCGAACCGCCCACGTTCGAGGGGGAGACGACTGATCCCTGGGTCGTCGAAAAATGGGTGGGATCGATGGAAAAGTTGTTCGAGGACTTACTCATCGAGGACCCCGAGCGCGTCCCCCTGGCAGTTCACTTTTTGGAGGGAAACGCTCGTTTATGGTGGAAGACGGTGCGCCCTGACCCCACCAAGGGCACCGTGCTTCTATCGTGGACGACGTTCAAACAGGAATTGTTTGGGGCCTTCTTCACCAATAGCGTCAAGAAGAAACTGGAGGACGACCTAAACCACATTCAGCAAGGGAGCAAGACGGTTATGGAGTATCAGCGCGAATTCGTGCGCTTGGCAAATTGCGTCCCTTTCGTCATAAGGGACGAACCCCACAAGGCGCAACTGTTCGTGGATGGGTTGCGAAGTGATATTTTCCAGGTGGTTCAGGCCGCTGACTTGCATACGTTCCAGAAAGTGGTCGATCGGGCCACTGTTGTAGAGCGTGGGTTCGCCGTTACCCGTGCTAGGAGGGAGGCCTCGGCACATCATGAAGATAGGAAGCGGCAGCAGCAGAGCTACGGGGGGGGGCAATTGCAGGGGGCCGACCCCCCAAGCGGTGGAGGACACAGTCGGGAGCACGGAGCGCACCTACGGGAGAGCCGAGGCCAAGAGACAGGCCTTGTGTGATCTGCGGGGGAGCGCACGGAGTGTTGGAGTGTCCCCAGAGAGGCGATCATTGCTTCCGTTGCGGCAAGCAGGGGCACTTCCGCCGCAGCTGCCCCCTTGTCGTGGGATCAGCCTCCTCTGCCGCTTCCACGCCTTCACCACAACTCTCGGGGCGGGGGAAAGCTCCTATGGGGTCGACCTCTAGGCCCCCGGCTACGCGGCGCGAAGAGGATAGGCAGCCTCAACCGGGCGGGCGAATTTATTCCATGGGCCGCCGGGAATCGGACCCGCCGGATGACGTACTCGCAGGTATAACTTCTGTTTCAAATTCCCGTTCTAGAACCCTCTTTGATACTGGAGCAACGCACTCGTTCATTTCCCGCGATTACGTGTTCTCACACGACCTCGAGGAAACACCTCTCCAAAACTGTTTGACAGTTCAGACAGCGGGTGGGACACTAGAGGCGACTAGTTTGGTGGCCACCTGCCCGATTAAGCTGGGGCGGCTGCTTTGCCCTTGGGATTTAGTGGTGATTCCCCTGAAGGAGTATGACGTTGTTCTGGGCATGGACTGGCTCTCAAGGTACCAAGTGCTTATTGACTGCGAGAAGCGGATGGTGCAATTACAAGAGCCAAGTTTCCCTAAGAATGCGTACCTGGCGTGTAAGAGCACCTCCTTCCCGGCGGTCATCTCAGCGGCTCGAGCCAGGAGTCTGGTAGAGGGTGGGTGTGTGGCCTACTTAGCATCGGTGGATCTGGTTACCCGACCCTCGACGACACCTTCAGACATCCCAGTGGTAAGGGACTTCCCCGATGTTTTTCCGAGGGAGCTGCCCGGGATACCCCCTGAACGAGAGGTGGTATTTCCCATTGAACTCTTGCCAGGTACTCAACCTATAACGAAGGCGCCCTACCGAATGGCCTTCGCGGAGTTGAAGGAGTTAAAGGCGCAACTGGAGGACCTTTTGGACAAAGGGTTTATCAGGCCGAGTGTGTCACCCTGGGGCGCACCGGTGCTCTTCGTACGGAAGAAAGATGGAAGCCTGCGACTCTGCATTGACTACAGAGGAATAAACAAGGTTACGGTGAAAAACAAGTACCCCCTGCCCAGAATCGACGACCTCTTCGACCAACTACGAGGAGCGACGGTCTTTTCAAAGATTGATCTGCAGTCAGGCTACCACCAGCTCCGGGTTCGGAACGAGGACATTCCGAAGACCGCCTTCCGGACCCGGTATGGCCATTACGAGTTTACAGTCATGCCATTTGGACTTACGAACGCTCCCGCGGTCTTTATGGACATGATGAACCGGATCTTCAGACCGTTTCTTGACCGGTTCGTGGTGGTCTTCATCGATGACATACTAATCTATTCATCCACCGATGAGGAGCACAAGGACCATTTACGAACAATTCTCCAAACCCTCAGAGAGCAGAAGCTGTTCGCTAAGCTCAAAAAGTGTGAATTCTGGCTACGCGAAGTGGGGTTCCTGGGGCATGTGATCTCGGCGAAGGGAATCGCCGTGGACCCCAAGAAGGTGGAATCGGTGATCGACTGGCAGCCGCCCACGACGGTGACGGAGATCCGCAGTTTCTTGGGGCTGGCGGGGTATTATAGACGTTTTGTCGAGGGTTTCTCGAAGATTGCGGCCCCTTTAAACCGGTTGACCAAGAAAGGAGAAAAGTTTGTATGGACGACCAAATGCCAAGAAAGTTTTGAAGAACTCAAAAGAAGGTTAACCAAGGCACCAATTCTTGTACTACCAACACCCGGAGAGGACTATGAGGTGTACTGCGACGCTTCGAGGATCGGCCTTGGGGGTGTTTTAATGCAGCAGGGGAAGGTAATAGCCTATGCGTCTAGGCAACTAAAAGACTACGAGAGAAACTACCCAACACACGACTTGGAACTGGCTGCGGTGGTCTTTGTCCTGAAGTTATGGAGACACTATCTCTTTGGTGTTCATTGTAACATTTTCTCAGATCACCAGAGTCTTAAATACCTGTTCACCCAAAAGGAACTAAACCTGCGGCAGAGGCGGTGGCTTGAATTACTGAAGGATTACGACCTAACAATTCAATACCACCCCGGGAAAGCAAACGTGGTAGCGGACGCTTTGAGCAGGAAGGGGCGACCGGAAGGGGAATCAGCAGGTGCGATAACTGAGCAGAACAATTTGATCGCGGAATTCTCACGACTAGGGTTGGAAGTAGTGCCAGCAGGCACGGTTGCGCAACTTCTAACTTTGGTGGTCAAGCCAACCCTGCTCGAGAAGATTCGAGAGGGACAGCAGGCGGACTCGTATTTACAGCTCGTAAGAGACAAGATCTCACTGGATCGGGAAGGGGATTTTTCAGCGGAAGGCGACGGCACTCTACGATTTCGCGGACGGATCTGCGTGCCGGATACCCCGGAATTGAAGAAGGAAATTCTATCTGAGGCACACAGCGCCCCTTACGCAGCGCATCCAGGAGGCACAAAGATGTACAAGGACCTCAAACAGACCTTCTGGTGGCCCAAGATGAAGAGAGATGTGACTCGATATGTAGCTCATTGCTTGGTGTGCCAACAGATAAAGGCGGAACATCAACGGCCGGCGGGAAAGTTACAACCCTTACCGATACCGGAGTGGAAATGGGATCATATCACCATGGATTTTGTCACCGGATTTCCGCGCTCACAACAAGGACATGACACAATATGGGTCGTGGTGGACCGGCTAACCAAGTCAGCGCACTTCCTGCCGATTCACACAACTTGGACCAGAGAGCGGTTGGCCCAAGTCTACCTCAGCGAGATTGTGAGATTGCATGGAGTACCGGCATCGATCACATCAGACAGAGACACGCGTTTCGTCTCAAAGTTTTGGCAGAGTCTGCAACGAGCCTTAGGGACTAAGTTGCAGTTCAGCACAGCCTTCCACCCTCAGACAGACGGGCAGTCAGAGCGAGTGATACAGACGCTAGAGGACCTGCTTCGGGCCTGTGTACTCGATTGGGGAATCGGTTGGGAGCGTTACCTGCCACTTGTAGAATTCGCTTACAACAATAGTCACCAGGCCAGCATTCAGATGGCACCCTACGAAGCCTTATACGGGAGACGCTGCCGATCCCCGATCTGTTGGGACGACTTGGGAGAACGGAAATTCTTGGGACCCGAGTTGGTGGAGGAAACAGAAGAGAAGGTGCGCCTCATCAGACAGCGCTTACTAACCGCCCAGAGTCGACAAAAGAGCTATGCGGATCGGAGACGCCGCGACTTAGAATTCCAGGTGGGGGAACACGTGTTTTTGCGGGTCTCGCCGTCGAGGGGAATCAAGCGATTCGGGTTAAAAGGCAAACTGAGCCCGCGGTTTGTGGGGCCATTCGAGATCCTGGAACGGATTGGCCCAGTGGCCTATCGCCTTGCCCTACCACCGAACCTCGATCGGATTCACGACGTGTTCCACGTTTCGATGCTTAAGAAATACCTTCCCGACCCGTCGCATGTCCTGGACGTCTCGACACTCGAACTGAAGGAGGACCTAAGCTTCGAGGAAACCCCGGTGCGGATCCTAGCAAGAGAAAGCAAGACACTTCGAAACCGAGTCATCCCCTACGTGAAAGTGCTCTGGAACAACCACGAGGAGCGGGAGGCGACGTGGGAGCTGGAATCGAAGATGAGGGAGGGCTACCCCTATCTCTTCACCGCGAACCAGGATTGAGTTTCGAGGACGAAACTCGTTTTAAGAGGTGAGTGGTGTAGTAACCGCTGGTTTAAAATATTTTCTTGGGTCCACTTTTGGTTTTATTTATTTTTAATTAGTCTCGGGGGGGGGCTCGGAGGGTGATCTATAATTTCTTGTTCCCGGTCAGACCGTCGGGGCTCGCGGGTATTTTTAGTCAATAAAGCTCGCGAAACGGAGAACGGCGGTGCAATCGGTTTTGAATTCCGACGCCGGGATCTTCCAGAATAAATTCCGGAAGTTGGCTAACGATTCAGTCAACCAGCACGGTTTTTGAGGCAGACCGGACCCCGGTTCGCACCCGTTTTATTACCCGCGTTTGACTTAAACTGGGTTTAATTCCCATTCCTCAACCGCTCCCGCCATTCTAACCACTCCCGCCCATTCCAGGTCGTGGGGAAACAGGGGGGGTTACGACAGTTACTTTTCCCCCCCCCTCACCTCTTAGTCGTACGCAACCCCAAGACCCATTTCCCAAACTTTCCATTCCCCAATCCTTCCTTACCCCTATCAATCGGCGTAGAGCACCCGGTGGAGCGATCAAGGAGGAGGAGGAACACCGCACATCCTCTGCCTTGGGACCGGGCACACAAGACGGGACGAGTCTTCCCTCGTTTAACCCTAGCCGACGAAATCAAGGTGAGCTTAATTTAAGGATTTTAATTGTCAATTCTTGGTCCCTTCTTGGAAACGGGAGGAAGAGGGGTCGGCAACGCCACCGGAGCCGGCGCACGCGGAGCCGCGCATGCGGGAAGCGCCGCATGCGGGCGGCGCTCGCATGCGGGCAACGCCGCATGCGGGCGGCGCCGCATGCGCCCGCATGCGGGCAGCGCCGCATGCGGGCGGCGGCGCCCGCACCCGCACGCGGACAGCGCCGCGTGCGGGCGACGCCGCACCCGCCCGCGCGCGGGCAACTCCGCGCGCGGGCGGCGCCACGCCCCCATGCGGGCAGCGCCGCATGCGGGCGGCGGCGCCCGCACCCGCACGCGGACAATGCCGCGTGCGGGCGGCGCCGCACCCGCCCGCGCGCGGGCAACTCCGCGCGCGGGCGGCGCCGCGCCCCCATGCGGGCAACGCCGCATGCGGGCGGCGGCGCCCGCACCCGCACGCGGACAATGCCGCGTGCGGGCGGCGCCGCACCCGCCCGCGTGCGGGCATTTCCGCGCGCGGGCGGCGGCGCCGCGCCCCCATGCGGGCAGCGCCGCATGCAGGTGGCAGCACCGCACCCGCACGCGGACAGCGCCGCGTGCGGGCGGCGCTGCATGCATGCGGGCAGCGCCGCATGCGGGCGGCGGAGCGCGCACCCGCACGCGGACAGCGCCGAGTGCGGGCAATGCCGCACACGCCCGCATGCGGGCAACTCCGTGTGCGGGCGGCAACGCCCGCGCCCCATGCGGGCAGCGCCGCACATGTGCGGGCGTTCCAGTCTTTTTAGCCTGGCGGAGTCCTGAGTTACTAACTCCTGTGTCACAGGTGCGTGTAGGTCCGGGCGGACCCATCGAGACGCAGAGGAGCCTAGTATCGGTCAGGAGCGCGACAACGATAAAGGTGGGTTGTTCTTCCAAGGCTTAGTAATATTAGTATTCCGGGAAGGATATTAATTATATGTTAACCTGTACTAACACTGATGGCTTCTATGATTTACTATATTACCCCGTGTTTTGTTATTATGCTCGAGTGCGACACGCGCATCCGCGGTTTGGCCACCGCAAAGGGTGCTCTTTTCCGGAAAGGCGGTCTCTGACCCGTGTTTACCCACGAGGTGACGTAGTGGGGGCCCCCGTAGGTGTGGGGTTTGAGGCACAAAGGTGTGAGCGGTGCGACCTGTCGGGATTGGTGCCCGTCGAGGTCAGGTGTTAAAGGTGTTACAGGGGTAAAGGTGTTACAGGTGTTACAGGTGTTACAGGTGCCACAGGTGAATTAGGTGCCTGCGGGTGACCCTTATGAGAGGAGTGGTTGCTCCGGCTAGTCTTACTTTGAGGCTTGGTATCATTTTACTGCTTTAGTGCTTTATCATGATAGTGTCACTGACTATCCCCTCTGTGACAGGTACTTCCGGGGGTGAGAGGTAGACGACGGAGAGGCCGAGGTGGGAGCAGTCGGGGCGTGGGAGCCCTAGTCTGTTGTTGTCTTTACTATCCTTGCTTTTCATTTACTGTTGTAGGTTACTGTGTGGTTCTCGATACCCTTGTGGGGTCGCGTGGATGTTGATTTCCTTTTGTTCTGGATTCGCACTACTGCTTTCTTTATTGTTCCCGTTTGGGCCATTTTCTAACCAAACCAACTAGAAGACAAGAGAAAAAGGATTTCGAAAACCGTTTTCACAAATCTAGGGTCGTGTGGGCCCGTTTTTCAAACCCTGTGGATTTATGCCGTTTTCCAATCTGTTTTCGAAACCTGAGGCCGTATAGGCCTAATTTCAAAACTATGTGTTTATCCTTTCAACTTGATTGGCCACGGGCATTGCTTTAGCTTTCATGCGTTGATAGGTTCAGAGCTGTTGTGATTAAATGGAAAGTGATTACTGGTAATTGTCCGAAGTTATAGCCGCGACGCCGTGCATATACAGAGGAGACTCTGCCGGTTTTCGAGTGAATCTGTATATGCGGCGGGTCTGGGCACGCGCCGGGAAGGAGGTTTTTATCAAAAAAAATTTTGTACGCCGCAAAGGCTTCCATTTGTGCATCGTTTCCGCTAAAACAAACCCCCGGGGCGTGACATGATGTCTTCCACGTCTCAGCTCTGAGGAGATATGTTTTTGACCCGTCGCACGTGATTGACTTCACTTCGTTGGAGATCGGCGAGGACTTGGTCTACGAGGAGCGCCCGTTGCGGATTCTCGCTCATGAGGTGAGGGAATTGCGCAACCGGGCCATTCCATATGTGAAGATCCTGTGGAGCAATCATGAGGAGCGAGAGGCTACATGGGAGCTGGAGACAGAGATGAGAGATGCCTACCCCTTCTTGTTCGAGGCTTCTAATTGAGGTACGTCTGCTTTGTTTTTCCTTGTTTCAGGGACGAAACTTTTTTTTAGTGGGGGAGGATGTAGGATCCCTGAGCTCCATACAGCTTTTTCCCGCATTTTCACTGTGCAAACACCTGTTGATGGTGTATTTGGCCCATAGTGCATCAAATGGGTGCCACAGATGGACCCTGTGAGCTTTGGCTTGTTGTGTTGGCCTTCGGTTGTTCCTGCCGAAATTTTAGAAGGGTTTTGGGCCAAAGCGGAGGTTTGATTTGGTTTTCTGTCGATTTGGAGCTTGGCTGTTTTTCTGGGAGCCCATTCGGGGTGTTAGAGGTATCTGCGCGCTTTTTGGAACCAAGAAAGCGACCCGGCGCGAAAAATGGATTAAGTTTACCTTTCCGGGAGCCTTCGGCAAATTATGGGAGTGGATTTTGGCGAAACGGACGTCGTATTTGGAATCAGCGCGCGAAAACGGTCAAGATGGGCTATTTACTTGCAGAATTTGGAGCTTGCTACAGTAAAATTATTGTTCATCGCCGGAACAGTGTTTCCGGCGATCGTCGGCGGCGGCCGGCGGCGGCGGGCAGCGGCGGAAGGCGGCGGAGGGCGCCCGGGCAGGCGGCTAGCGGCCGCGGGCAGGCGCTGAGGGCGCGGGCAGGTGCGCGGTCCACCGCGGAGGGCGTGCGCCGGGCTCGGGCCACGTGGCGGCTTCCTGTTGGCCGGCGCAGCAGGCGCGGTCCACGGAATTTGGGCCCGGGTGCACGGTGAACCGGGTGGACACGTGGCAGACGGTTACTGGTGCGGTGTTGTGCGCGCGGTCCACGCAGGGAGTGGAGCAGTTGACCGGGGCAGGTATCCGTACGGCGGGGCAGGTGCTGTACGGGCGGGGCAGGCGCGACGTGCGCGGTGCACGACGCGCGACGTGCGCGGTGCACGGTTGGTGGGGCCACGTGGCGCGATGCCACTGGCGGGTGCAGGTGCGCCGGGTGCAGCGGGGCCCGGGGGAGCCATGTAGTGGGCTACGTGGCGGGCCCGGATCGTTTCGGGCTTGCACAATAATGGGCCGGGCCCATTACTGTAGCAGCCCGAAAGATTCAAGCGCCCGAATTTCGGGACAAAATGGGAATTTTCCCAATTGTTCCACCTGCACTATAAATACCTAACCCGAGCCTTCTTCTTTGGCTCTTTTCTCCCAAACCGCACATCTTCTGCTCGAGCTTCCTATTGAGGAATTGTTCATCTCTAAGTCCTTGTTCCACCTGCAAAGTTTCAGGATTTTAGGAGGCTCGAATCCCGAGGTTCTCCATTTTGCGGTGCGGCGCGACGTTGCATTCCTGTGTTCTTCTTCGGCGCAGCGGCAGTGTTTCAGCTCCCTTGGGCTACCCCGAGGTCCTTTTTCAGTGATTCTTGCGCCGACAGACTCCTAAGAGGTAGGGCTTCATATTTTGTTTTGGTCGCACTTTTCCGTTTCGAGGTTTTGGCACGGATCCCGAGGCAAACAGTGACCCCTTTTTCTGTGTGGATTTCCTTGACAGCCCTGAGGTATTTTGGCCGTATCTTCGCGCACGAGCGTCAGACGGATACGAGCTTATACAACTTTTTCATCTACGGATCGCAAGGAACGCGCTCGTATTTTTCTTGGATTTTCCAAAGGATTATTTCGAGGTGAAAATCACTGTTTTCTCAGTGAACAGTGCACAGTTTTTAGCACAGATTGTTGTATGAATGTGCCCCCTTGCCGAATTTATTTCTTGACTTACCGATCTCAGATTTGGGCGTGCAAGGTACCGTTGCGAAGCTATCGACGCGAGGATCGCCGTGATATTTTTCTGGGAATTTTCTGGGCACTTTCTGCAGGTGAAAATTTAGCAGTTTTGGGACTGTTGTTGTATGTGAACTGTATGAGCAGTTTTTGGGAATTTAAGTGTTTTAGTGGACTTTGTATTGTGCCAGGAGTGTTGCGGGTGTGCTGAACTTGTTGGAGCAAGGGATTGGAGTTTTTGGTATTTTCAGCTGTACGGATTTGGACAGTTGCACTTCAGGTGGGTGGTTGTTGTACTCCTCTCCTTTGGTATGCCCACTAGGAACATCAGAGTGTTCCCTCATTTTTGAGGCCCAAAGTATTATTAGTAACCTTGCATGCTCTAGGGAACTAATTATTGGTTGATTGATCCTTGATAAATTGTTGTTAGAATGATTACTTTATTTAATCGCTTAATTATTCTGGACTGCATGTTTAGGGGCAGAATAGGAATTGAGGACTGCAAAATTGATGATTGTTCATATGAAACTGTCACCTTAGCTTATATTCTCTAAACTGATTATTCTTGGAAAATGGACAAAATATTGGAATAATGCATGATTAAACGGGTCACTTAATTATGTCATCTTTTACTGCTATACTATCTTTTGGGACTTGACTTAGGAGAAACCATGCATTTATTCTTTTCTTCTCCTATTATTGATAGACTTGAGACATAGTTGCTCGGGTTCGAGCGGGTGTTGGACAGTGTAGTCTGGTGTTGGGGATTTGGGACAGGTTGGGCTTTTGACAGGGTGTTGCGGCGACCACGGATCTTGGGTGGTTGACCGGGTTGTACTATTGCATCAGATTGGGTGTTTTGGGGATTGGGCTTTCTTTAGTGGAGGGTTTTTCCCACTTCATTGAGTCTTGATCCAGTCCTGCTACAGTGAGATATCGAGACATGATTTCCTTACTCGTGTGGGTCGCTCCCCTCGAGTGCCACTCCGGAGTGTGCGACCGGACGGATCGAGGCCGGTCTGTTATTACTTTAGAGCTTGATCGGACGGGCCGAGGCCGATCTGTTACTTACTTTGGGGACATGACCGTATCAGGCAGTAGTCGGTCAGTATCCCCACGGATGAGATTAGCAGGCAGTGCCAGTGTCCACTGGCATCAGATTGGGTCGTTTTGACAGGCTTCTTGATACTGATGCATACTTTTCCATCCTTATTGGTTTATCATGTAGAGGCATATTAGGGGTAGCATTTCATCAGTTGTCATTCATAGCTTCACCCCCTTTCTCTTCTTCCCCTTTTGCCTCTGATTACCAGGTGGGCATATCTGAGCTGAGGCTTTACCCACTAGGGGAGGCTACTGTTTATAGTAGTACTTACCCCCATTGTCTTTTCTTGTTTCCTTCTTCCCCTTTGTTTTGCAGAGTCCTCTGTGGGAGTTGCTGGGCCGTCAGCAGCTGAGCGAGGTAAGAGGATCGCGGACTAGTTAGCGATGCCACCGAGAGATGTAGCTGGAGATTTTGGTCACCCGGTCTTCTCAGACAGTTTTTATTATTTCCTTTTGGGTCTGGCTTCTGCCAACTGTTTGTTTTTTGTAGTGAGCTGGGAGAGATATCTGTATTTATTTTTACAGTTGTACTTTATTTACTTCCAGCTTCTGTCTGAGATACAGTAGTTTTAGTTTAGCTCTGATTATTATGCTCTTTTTTTATTATCTCTTTTATCTGAGCAGGTTACCGACGCTTCGTGTATGTGGGAAATACCGCATGCACGGCGGATCTGTAGACGGGCCCGGGTTCTGGTCTACCCCCGGGGCGTGACACTAGATCCAGCTATCTCTCTCTCCCGATAAAAAGATTATAGAAACAGAACCGTCAAGCGAAGCTTCTCCAGCTACAGGAAGTTCTTCCCGGTATTATTTACTTAATAATAGTTAGTATCCTATTTACTTAATTTTTTAAATACAACTTCCTATATTGTATATTACTAATTATTAATTTATTAACTATTTTTTAAAAGAGTTCCAAACAGCTATCTACTAAATGCTTACATGCCAAAAGAAAGCGACCTAGGTATTATTTACTACAAACTCTGTTTCTATTTAAATAATAATAAGAAAAAAATATTAATTACTATTCATAGATAAAACTATTAATGTTAAATTATTTCTTTCCTAGGGATGAAGACGCTAAAGAAGAGTGCGAAGACATCAAATGAAGATTTATTAATTTGTAATTTTAAAAACTTACTTCATAGATAATTTAGTAATATTCGCAGCGCAGCGTGGGTTAATCGCTAGTATATATTATAGTTCAGAATTTCATACCAAATTATTACAATAAAATATAAAATTTTATTTTAATTTCGACCGGCATTTTTTTGGAGTTAATTGCATAGGGCTCCCTGTAAACATATCAAATAGCAGATATATTCCTACAAATTTCAACCTTTCATATTTATCCCTTCAAAAGTCCTAAGTTATTCATATATATCTCTCCGATTTATTATCGTTAGTTCACGGTTTATTTTTTAACAGATTATATGTGAAATGACAGTTTTGCTCTTTCAAAAATATTCTTCAAATATTTGGAAGGGTAAAAAAGTAAATTTACCTCACTAACTAACCAAGATTAAGTATTTAATCTGTGATTAACTAGATTTTTCTAACAGAGATAGACGGTAGGAATATATATGAATAACGATGAAATTTTGAAGGAATAAATATAAAAAGTTGAACTTTATATAGATATATCTGTTATTCTTCGATATATTTATAGGGAGCCGTATGCAATTATTATTTTTTTTTTAATTTTTTTTTTTTATTTATTATTCAATTTTTATAATAATAAAATAATTTATTTTTAAACGAGGCAAAATAAACGAGCTTTTCTTCCTCGCTTCACATGCCAGCTTCACATGCCACCACACAAGCTCTGTAAGAGAGCGTCGAAAGAAGCAACGAGAAGCCCGAAAGAAAAGAGAGAGGACAAAAAATCCTAGCTTAATTTTACGGGAATCGGTGCCAATTTTTTTCTTTTCTATGTTTTTTGATGTGTTCTAAGGGATCGAAAGGGCCGCTCCATCGATACCTTGCTCTTTCCCTTTAAAACCCCCCGTTTTTGAACCGCTCCCTCGACGCGTAATCGGTTTCGGGGCAGCGGAACCGATTTCGTTGATGTGTTTCTCTCTCCGTGTAGAGGGATTTGATGGCTATATATCGCCGTTTTGCTTATCGTGGCCCGATCTACAATGATTAGGAGGCTGGGGATTTGTTGGTAACAAATCGCTTCTATTTTTCCTGCTTTTGGATCGAATCAGTGTTTTTTAGCCTTTTTTCGATGGTTTCTGATGAGATCTTATACTGTTGGATTTTATATTGATGGCCGCGTGGGATTATAGTTTGGATTAGTAGGAGTAATTTGATCTCCTTTTGATATTGGCATTTGTAGTTGGTTTCTGATGGATTTGCAGTTCAAAAAGAGGCATCTTCATCATCGCGGGGTGATTTAGATACTAGGTATTGTTAGTTTGATCTGTTCTTGTCGATTATTTCCCCAAATCATATTGAATTGGATTGTTTTCTGGTTAAAAAAGGGTTTGTTCTGATTATTTACTCCTATTCAGTTGCATCTTCAAGGATTGAGTGAAATTTCCAAGCTTGCAGATGAACGAATCAGAATGAATGGTCCTGAGAAGGTTTGTCGTTGATGGAAACCCCCGATAAGAGGTTTTCTGATTTTGTCGACGTAGTGAAATCATTGATCCCTCGCAAGAGTGAATTGGCCAATGCTTCGAGGGACTTTTGGATGCCCGATAATAGTTGTAGGGTTTGCTACGACTGTGATTCCCAGTTTACGGTATTCAACCGTCGCCACCACTGCCGGCACTGCGGGCGTGTGTTCTGTGCAAAATGCTCTTCTAATTCCGTTCCCCATGTGTTTGATGACCAGAAGAGTGCGAGGGATGAAGGTGAACGGGTTAGGGTTTGCAACTTTTGCTTCAAGCAGTGGGAGGAAGATATGGCGGCTGCTACTGCTATCAATGGAGCTCGGCCGTCTAGTCCGGTGCTCAGTTCGTCTCTTTCGACTACTAGTATAGCTAGTTCTAAATCGAGTTGCACAGGAAACAGTAGTACTATAACGGCTGGGTCAGCCTCTTGCTCTGCTGGAGCTTATCAGCATACACAGACTTGTTCTGTTGCTAGTCCTCATCAGTGTGATCGAATGGAAACTTGTTCTGATAAGCAAGACATGCTAATGCTGGGGAGAAATGCAGACTCAACAGTTGATATGGGAGATGGTTCTAATCATTTTGGATATTGCTTGAACAGGTAAACATGGCTTATTTAATTTCTTTGCTTTTGTTTGAATAGGTAAACATGGCTTATTCAGTTTCTTTGCTTTTGTTTGAACAGGTAAACATGGTTTATTTGATTTGTTTGCTAGTTAGTACATTGCACAATTACTTTATTTTCTCATAGATTTATGCTATACATTTTTGTAATGCTATATGTGCAGTTAAACTAAATATTTTAGTTTCTGGCAATTGAGAAGACATGAGTGTTGAATTAGGATAGATTCCAAGTGTCCCATTACATTCCACGAAAAGTAGAGGCTATACAAGGAAACAGAGATGAAAGTCAGTTTATCTATACATGCTATGCTAGTATCACAATATCAAGAACAAATGAAGGAATATTTATAGAATGTATCCTTTAATGGTTTTTGAAATCATGTGTTTTTCCATTAATTTGGGCTACAAGTTCAGACATCTTTAGTGTCAACCTTGGTAGTCTAGAAATATGAAAATTGAGGTTGTTTTATTATAATAATGTTCAGAGAACCGTGAGATTGAAGATCTTCTCTCTCTCTCTCTCTCTCTCTCTCTCTCTCTCTCTCTCTCTCTCGTGTTCAGTAATATACTAGCAATTTTATTAGTGGATATACCTTAAGTGTTCAAACATTATATTTTCCAAAAACCGTGGTTCATGACATTCGTGAAATTTAGTATCAGAACTTTAAGACTCATTTCTAGGATAGTCTAATTCTTAATAATTCCAGAAGTTAAAGAAATTTGATTAATTATATATGTGTCCAAGCTCAGAAGTGCCAGATGTTATTCAACATTTTTAAACAATTGCCAGATTTTTATTGTGTCAGTTTTGTCCATGTGGTCGATTATTCTGCAGATGGTATAATAAGTTTAATAAGAATATTTTCTATTATCTAACTTTCTTTCTGTTCTATTATCAAGCACGCACTGATAGTGTTAATATCTAGTATTTATCTCTGAAAGACAAATAAAAGGGTATGTTTGCCACTGATCTTTATTATTGCAGCAGCATTTTAATCAAAAAGAAAGAAAGAAAGAAAGAAATGCTGCAACATGGCGTGTGATTAAAATTCCATTGATATACCTAGTATATCTATATCATAGAACAGACCAAAACTAAAATGCTGGTCGGAAAATGCTAAAATTGAATTTGAGTCACTAGTATATAAAGTAACACATTATATAAACTGTGTAGAGGAACAGATAGAAAATATAACAGGAGTTATATCAGGTTGAATTGGGAATGGTAGTGGGTCTGCTCATAAAAATTTGACTAATACTGTATTTTAATAGCAATTGACCAAGACAAGTTTTGGAATGGGTAGAGTTTTAGTCCATCCAATCGTAGACTTTAATTCTCCATCTAGCTTAATATGTGTATCATTTCCATCCCAAAAATGATGTTTTACAACTGGATCTGTATGGGGGATCACAATCTGCACGTATTTATTGTAATACATTTGCATGTCTTTATATATAAATGCATGTATTAGATATCAATAGTCATTGGAGACCTCAAAACATGCATGGGCCAGCATGCATATTGGCAGAACGCACAGCTTATGACATATTATCTTCAAGTTTTGCTATTTAGGATTTGCTAGTAACTGGTTAAGCCTTTACTTTTTTAGAGTATATAAATTATTTGGGGAGAAGAGGGGGCTAAAACTACTAGGCCAAATACAGGAAAAAGTGGATTGGGATTGTTGTTCCAGTCAGACCAGGTTATTCTAAGAAAACTTGGGAACAACTATTCAAGCTCCCACTTTGAGGCTTGAGTATTGTTGCTCCTTACTTTATGCCACTTTTTTTAATAATTACAGCTATTCCTCATAATTATAGTTGTAAAATCATTACAATAAATAATTCCTGTACTGCAAACCAAACGTATGTGCGTCTTTTTCTTGGTTATCCTGGAATAGCTGGATACCGCAAGGATTAAAAAATTAAATAAAAAGAATGTTCCCTGTTAAATTTCTCCCTGAACCAAACCCTGTCTAAAATAATCAATTTTTTCATGTGAACATTTTCCTCCTTGAATTGTACAATTTTATTGTTTTGGTAATGAATATTGGCTTTATCAAACTTATTTACCATTGTGCTTTGATTGCAGTAGTGATGATGAGGATGACTATAGTGCATGTCGCTGCAATTCAGAACCACAGAATTGTCAGACTTGTGATGACTATTATGGCCCAGTCGAGTATGATGACTATCAGTTACATAAAGATCATCTAAATGAAGGACCGAATGATGCTAAAGATGCTTGCACAATCCATGACAGGACAGAACTCAATGCATCTTTATGTGTAGATAAGATCAGAGAACAAAGCCATGAAAATGGTGATGAATGCAATGCTTCTTCCTCTATATATAGCATGCAAGGCAGTGACGTGGAGCCTGTGGACTTTGAAAATAATAAATTAATTTGGTTTCCTCCTGAGCCTGAAGATGAAGAAGATGAGCGAGAAACCATTTTATTTGACGATGATGAAGAGGATGCCACAGGAGAGTGGGGTTATCTGCGCTCGTCAAACAGCTTCCGAAGTGGAGAGTACAGAAGTAGAGATCGGTCGGCTGAGGAACATAAGAAGGCCATGAAGAATATTGTCGATGGGCATTTTAGGGCTTTGGTGGCACAACTTCTTCAGGCTGAGAATCTGCCTGTGGGTCACGAAGATGGCAAGGAGTGTTGGCTGGACATAATTACGTCTCTGTCGTGGGAGGCAGCTTCTCTTCTTAAGCCAGACACTAGCAAGGGTGGAGGAATGGATCCTGCGTTGTATGTGAAAGTGAAATGCCTTGCTTGTGGACAGCCCAGTGAAAGGTAAATTAGTTCTTATGTATCACTGGTCTTGCTGTTGCTAAGATCTTATTGCATGCATCTACTGAGACAATCTTGCGTTAATAAATATTTGAAAAGCCTAAAAGCGTAGTGCATGTTGGCATTCTTTTTATTTTTTTTCTTATTCTTAAATTCTATGATGTTAAAGGGATTTAGAATGGCCTTCTTTCGTTTTGCTATTTTTGGCTTGCTTACTAGTTCGGTAATTCCATATTGATGGATTTTGTTTCACAAACTAAAAGAAAATCATTTTTTTTCCGTTTCTTAATTTTAAAAAAGAGATCATTTGCAAGCTTATTGTTGTTAAAGACAAAACTAAAGAGAATTCATTTGTAGTTGTCTCACTCTGAAGAACATGAGGGAAAAGAAAAACAAGGAAAATATACAAATGGTGAATGCACCTTACTTTAACTTCCATGTGGTGCCTGTGGGATATCTCATCATCCTGTGTACATTTTTCTCTATACATATTATTAAGGTTGATAACTACTGCTGACAGAGCTGCTTTGCCCTTTCAGTTTTGTGGTGAAAGGAGTTGTTTGCAAGAAGAATGTTGCTCATCGTCATATGACATCAAAGATTGTGAAACCACGCCTGCTTATTCTTGGTGGATCTCTTGAGTATCAACGTGTCTCAAACTTGCTTTCGAGTTTTGATACCTTGTTGCAGCAGGTGTGTTGGCCACTTTTTACATCAGAACCCTCACATATATTAATAGTGGGTGTTGTGACAAGGTCTTAGAATTATGTGTTTTCAATCTTTTTTCCCCTCTTCCTACTATCTTGTGTAGGAAATGGAGTATTTGGTGATGGCTGTTGCAAAAATACATGCTCACCAACCCAATGTCCTTTTGGTGGAGAAAACGGTGTCTCGTTTTGCACAAGATTTATTCCTTCAAAAAAATATTTCACTTGCTTTAAATGTCAAAAGACCACTTTTAGATCGTATATCCCGATGTACTGGTGCTCAGATAGTCCCGTCAATTGATCATCTGTCTTCTCAAAAGATGGGGCACTGTGATTTATTTCATGTGGAGAAGTTTCTAGAACAGCATGGGAGTGCTGGGGAAGGTGGCAAGAAATTGCTGAAGACTCTTATGTTTTTCGAAGGTTGTCCAAAGCCGTTGGGTTGTACAGTAAGTTCTTATTGCTCAGCTTTATAGAGTTTAAAATATTTTTCATCTGCTTCTGTTTTTTTTGTTTTAATTAATTGGAAATACTTGATTGTTATACTGGAGGCTGAAAAAGATTAAGTTAATTTCAACAGTCACCTTGCATGTCACATGGCTATGAAATCTGTTCCAATTTGTTGTAGAACTGATTATGTTTTGTTTTTCTTGGGTTTTAATTTATGCATGAACCAACCTGTTAAGTGAGTTTTTTGAGGAGGTAGTGCAATCCCCTAACGATTAAAATAGAGATATCTTATGATATATACGCCTCCAAATTATCGTCATGTATGTTCTTGCAAAATCTAAATTTTCATATATGCCCTTCAAAAGTGTAACTATTATTATGTAACCTTGTTCTTCGAAAAAAGTCCCTCTTTAAGAACTACTAATAGATAACAACTTCCCCCTTTTGGATGACTACCCAATTTAAGATAATTTCTGAAAGATCTGTAGTTTCTAGGAATAAGTACAACAATTGAGATTTTGCAGGGCTATATGTGTGAGTAGATGATGTTGCATGGATACCTTTGTTAGTTAATTTGCCAATTATTCGCGAATTATTTGCGAATGATTGGGAATCCGAATTAAATGGATCGTATACGATTTTTTCCAAAAATTCAGAATAATTCGCGAATTTTTGAGCCAAAAATTATTATTTGTGAATAATTCGCGAATTCCGAATTTTTGGGCCAAAAAAATGCTTTGGATAAGTATGAACCCTCCTAGCCCTAAAAAAAAAACCTTTCCCCTCTCAAAGAAAAAAAAAAAAAAAAAATTCACTCACAGCTTTTCTACCCACCCCACCGCACCCCACCTTCTCTGTTCTCACGCCTGCCTCCTCCCACCCCGCCCACCCCAAGCCGCATGCACTCGCCATCGGATCGGAACCTCCCGGGCCGCGTGCGCCTGCTTGATTGAATATAATATAGTTTGCTATTATTATTTTTTAATTAATCTACTTTATTTTGTATCTATTTATTTTTATGTTCTTAAAAATTATAACTATTTATGCCAAATCTAGAGAAAAGAAATTACTTTAATAGCCGAATTTTTAATTGGTAAACGTATAATTTCCGTATAAATTGCTATCCGAATAATTGACGGACCCGTTTTTTAAACCGAATTTTTCAACGAATTTAAAAATTATGATACGAATTTTATCCGTATTATACCCGTACGAAATTTTTGCCGAGTCTGAATTAACTAACTATGATGGATGGATGGATACACATGCAAATGCCCCCATAAATATGATGCTTATTTTTTCTTTCTGGTTTCTTCTAAACTACTAATACAGGAAATATATCTAAGTAAGTGACAATCTTTCACAGATTTTGCTTAAAGGTGCTAGTGGCGATGAGCTGAAAAAAGTTAAACATGTCGTACAATATGGAGTGTTTGCGGCCTATCACCTAGCTCTGGAAACATCTTTTCTTGCGGATGAAGGTGCAACTCTCCCTGAACTTCCCTTGAAGGCACCTATAAATGTAGCTCTGCCTGACAAACCACCTAAAGCTGACCGATCCATATCACTAATACCTGGTTTCACGATGCTTTCTAGTGGAACACTACAATCTAATACGGTGCAACCACCAAGCGTGACTGATCCTAATATGCTATCTGGTGACTCAACTGAAAATGATCATGTTATCTTTCAACAAGATAAGGTTTCTTTACCTTCTCTATTTAACTCATCTGGCTATACACAGTCATGTACTAAGAAAGAGCAGAATCAAGTGAATGTTGTTGGGGAACTTCCTGCTGAATGCAGAGTTGACAACCAATTGCCATCTAAGTGTTCGGAGAACTTTGATTCCATGTACAAAGATGATGAATTGGCTGATAAGTTTGAAGTGAATAACAAGCCAAAAGATCTACCACCATCTGATTTGAGGACGTTACCGCAAGATAATGGCGCAAGGGATGTGGGAGCATTTTCCAAGGAGGATGTACCCCCTTCTCCTTCTGACCATCAAAGCATTTTGGTTTCCTTGTCTTCCCGTTGTGTGTGGAAAGGGACTGTGTGTGAGCATGCGCATCTCTTTCGGATCAAGTATTATGGTAGCTTTGATAAACCTTTAGGGAGATTCCTGCGAGACCATCTATTTGACCAGGTTAGTCTTCTAGAAAGTTCTGCATTTGTTTATACCATGAACTTGTGATTGCAACTTGGGGGCCTTCACACTCTCTCACACACACACACACACACACATACCCCTCAAAATGCAAATTCGTACAAACATACCCTTACATAAGTTTGGAATTGTCCAACTCATGGGGTAAGTTGGTATTGTGTTAGATGATATTTTCTATGTGTATGGGTGTATATATAAGGAAAAATTATTTGAATGGCATATAAAAAATTGCGAAATGTGATAGACTGGTAGGGATCTGCATTAAAATGATAATATTTAGGGAAATAACTATTAATAACTGTTCCTTTTTGTAGAGTTATAGATGTCGTTCCTGTGACATGCCATCAGAAGCTCATGTTCACTGTTATACTCATCTCCAAGGCAGTCTTACAATATCAGTTTGGAGGCTTCCGGATTCTCCTTTGCCTGGAGAAAGAGATGGCAAAATATGGATGTGGCACAGGTGCTTAAAGTGTCCTAGGGTTAATGGCTTCCCACCTGCGACTAGAAGAGTTGTGATGTCTGATGCTGCATGGGGTTTGTCTTTTGGTAAATTTCTAGAGCTCAGCTTTTCGAATCATGCTGCTGCTAGTAGAGTAGCTAGTTGTGGTCATTCTCTTCACAGGGACTGCCTCCGCTTTTACGGGTATTTCTCGTTTACTGCACTTCCTCTGAAGTGCCTGTTTGGCCTGGCTCGAACAATTTTTTTTAGAAAATAGAAGCTGCCAGAAATCAGATATTTGGCTAACAAGCAAATTTGGAGTTCTGCTGGGAAGATATATTGGCCTTGGAAGTACCAGCTCTAACTACTATTGCTCAGAGAAGTTGTTGAGTAGCTTTTAGTGAAAACTGATAGTGCTTTTTCAAACAACTCTAATCGAACGACAGTTCTAGAGAAGCTCCAACCAGGCCAAACAAGCACTAAAATACCATTAAGCTAGTAATTAGCTGTTTGTTTTCCTGACTTTTACTGTTTTTTGGGGTAGGTTTGGAAGGATGGTTGCTTGCTTCCGATATGCCTCTATCAATGTTCATTCTGTTTATTTGCCACCTCCGAAACTTGATTTTAATTATCGGCATCAAGAGTGGGTAGAAAAAGAAGCAAATGAGGTCTGTTAAATATTCAAGCATCCCTTCCTACATAGATGTTTAAGTTCCTTGCTTGAGCTTCTTTTCATATTGATTCAATACTGCAGGTTGCAAATTCCACTGAACTTCTCTTCAATGAGGTTCTTAATGTACTTGCAAAACTTAAGGAGAAAAGGCCTGGGTCTCTTGATGGCAATGTGAAAATCCTAGAATCAAGGAAAAACATTGTTGAACTCGAAGGAATGCTGCAAGTGGAGAAGGCAGAGTTTGAGGTATACTTCTTATCCTATGTTTTCTGGTAAATTACACCATTATTCACTGTACATATCATGAAATTGTATGTTGGTCAATGAACTTTACTTTCTTGCAATTGATGCACTGGAGTTTACTTTCGTTTCAACCGGATCCTTCTGTTGAGCTCTGTTTAATTTCATACTAAAGGAGACACGAATGCCATGTCATCTCAAGTCTATTGTGAATCAATTATATTTGTCATCCCTCCATTTGCTAAATTAAACTGCGTTTGATAGGGGACCCAAATAAAACATAAAGCAAAACCACATCAATTGCGGCAAATTGGACTTCAATGATATAAGTGAAATTAAGTGATACTTTCAGCTACCAATGGTGTTATCTGCTCCTGTTTTTACTTAATAACTTTTGCAGTAACCATACTGAGTGAAATGTGTAACAATTTTCAGGAATCATTACAGAAATTAAGGAAAAAGGAAACCAAAAAGGGACAGCCTTCCATCGATATTCTTGAGGTTAACAAAGTAAGAAGGCAGTTACTCTTCCTGTCATATGTATGGGATCAGCGATTAATTATTGCTGCCTCTTCATATGGTAGTTGTTTCGAAGTGCTTAGAGCTTGCCCTGCCAAAAACAATGAGAAGCTCGGATCCACTGAGAAGGTTGTGAATTCGAATATCGTTGTCAGGCCAGATTCAAAGGCTGATGAATTACTTAATGGAATCCTAAATTCATCTGAAGAAGATAAAGAGGCAGTAAACCATCCTAACCAGCGCAACATAAATCCTCCAAAGAAAGACTCGGAAAATGTTGTTTCAGATGGAAAAAACTCGAATATGCATCAGGTTAAGAGTTCTAGTGTAAATAATCAGCTTGGTACTCATGAATCTGGTGGCGGTGTTCGAAAAGTTCTCTCTGATGGGCAGTTCCCAATTACAATAGACCTTTCAGATACATTGGATGCTAAGTGGAGAGGTGAAAATGGCCCTTCAAAGTCCTTAGTTTCTGTAGAATCAGAGAATATGGAGGAAAATCAAGTAATTGAGATCCCCCCCTTTGCATGTGCATTTCCTGCAAGGTTAGGAGACACTCTGGAGGACTTGTCGAGCTGGATGAAAATGCCATTTTCATTGGTTTATAAGTCTATGAACAAAAATTCGGTAAGTGCCCCAAGATTTGATGCCCTGAGTGAGTACAGACCTGTCTTTGTTTCTTTGTTCCGGGAGTTAGCACGCCAATGTGGGGCGAGACTTTTCCTTCCTATTGGAGTGAATGATACTGTCATCCCAATTTTTGATGATGAACCGACCAGCATCATATCTTATGCGCTCGTTTCTCCTGATTATCATTCTCATTTGTCTGATGAGGGGGATAAGAAAAAAGATTGGATGGATTTCCCACTTCCATTACCAACTTTTGATTCGGGTTTTCACTCTTTTCAATTGCTGGATGATATTTCTCTAGAAAGCTTTAGGAGTTTGGGTTCGAGTGATGATAGCATTTCATCTTTTTCTGGAAGCAAAAATTCCATCACTTTGGATCCCCTTACGTCTACGAAAGCGCTGCATGTTAGGGTTTCTTTTCAAGATGATGGGCCACTTGGAAAGGCGAAATATACCACGACCTGCTATTATGCAAAATGCTTTGAGGCTCTGAGGAAGACTTGCTGCCCATCTGAGCTTGATTTTGTTAGGTCTCTTAGTCGATGTAAAAAGTGGGGAGCGCAAGGTGGAAAGAGTAATGTTTTCTTTGCAAAATCTTTGGACGACAGATTTGTTATAAAGCAGGTCACTAAGACTGAACTTGAATCATTTATAAAGTTTGCACCAGGGTACTTTAAGTATTTGTCGGAGTCGATTAGCACAGGAAGCCCAACGTGCTTGGCAAAGATTTTGGGGATCTACCAGGTATTGTATTTGTTGAGCATTTTTTGTTATTTTTTGGGTTTAATTAGTAGCAACTCCATGCATTTCTTGAACCTTTTGGTTACTTGCTGCATTTTGTGGTGCAGGTTACAACTAAACACCTGAAGGGTGGAAAAGAATCAAGAATGGACGTTCTAGTTATGGAAAACCTCTTATTTGGGCGGAATGTGACAAGACTTTATGACCTTAAAGGATCCTCAAGATCACGCTACAATCCAGATTCCAGTGGTAACAACAAAGTTCTTCTTGATCAGAACTTGATCGAGGCAATGCCAACTTCTCCGATTTTTGTGGGCAACAAAGCAAAGCGGCTCCTCGAAAGAGCTGTTTGGAATGATACTGCTTTTCTAGCGGTGAGTAGAAAAATTAGTGCCGGTTTCTCTCTGTGATCTACAAAAGTATGAATTCTTGGATATTTTTACATGGTTACAATAATATTTTTAACATTGCTATATTCATAGTTGACGAAAGACTTGGCCTCCACCTATAACATTTGAAGATAGCTGAAGGACTCAAAGTTATACATAAAGATCTTGACAAAACATTAATAAATTTTAATGTCAAGTTTTGAAAAAGAATTGATAAACCTGCCAAAGATTATTAGGACCTTGGTTTTTTAGGGGATACATGTGATTTCTAATCGTGGTGAACCTCCTAGTTGACACTTTGCTATATGTCAGCACGGAAAGATGATTAAATTCTAGATAACTTCCCACTCGCATTTTTGCAGTGCAGATTCTTCTTGCAAATAAAAGGTATGAAACAGTGTTAGCCAGTAGTGCAGAAAGAGAAATTAATTTTAGAATAGCCAATAATTTTTGACTTCTAAAATAAATGAAAAACTGATGATGTTAGGAAGCGGGAGGTTCTCCATAATGAACTAAAATTCTATCTCAAAACTCAAAATCCTACATTGAGTCGTACGTTTGGTTTTGGGCCCTTCAAGAGAAGTTTTTTTTAATTTATTTTTATTTTTCACTTAATGAAGGGATTTTCTATTCATTTCATTCCTTTTATCTTCCTCTTTTTAATATTGTCGCAGTCGATCGATGTGATGGATTATTCTTTACTGGTGGGTGTCGATGAGGAGAAGCATGAACTGGTGCTTGGAATAATCGATTTCATGAGGCAGTATACATGGGACAAGCACTTGGAGACATGGGTAAAAGCTGCAGGTATTCTCGGCGGACCCAAAAATGCTTTGCCCACAGTAATTTCCCCTAAGCAGTACAAAAAGCGCTTCAGGAAAGCAATGTCTGCATACTTTCTCGTGGTTCCCGAACAATGGTCTCCTCTGGCCATGGCTTCGAGCAATTCACAGTCCGACCTCTGCCAAGATAATCCTCAAGGCACCTCTCAAGAATCCTAAGATATCGTTTTCTGCCTAAGATATTGTTTTCTGTGTATATTTTGCGTATATAAAATGAGATGGCCCTCATTATTTGTTTGGTTTCTTTGTTTCCTTTTGTTCTCTTCTTTTTTCCTTTTATATAATATTATAGACTATTCAGTCTTTTTATTTATGTTTATGCACTTTTTGTTTAAATTTATCAACATGGTTATTAGATGCCATTAGATTTTCCATGTAGGAGAGCTTCAGATGAGCTCATGATGAGGATATGCAAATATATATAATTCATGTAAATGTTACAACAAACATTATGTTGAAGTATTGAAATTTTATTGTGTATTTTGGTTCTTAGGCAGCTTTTTTGTTCATTGAACATATATTCCATTTTTTTGTGGGCTTTTTTTGAAATTGGCCTCCTAAAAATTTTTATTTTCAAAAATAGCCCCATAAATTTTATAATTACAGAATTGGCCCTATTAGTGCCACTGGGCGCCACGTGTGCACCAAGCGGGCGCTGAGGCGGAGTAGTTAAAACACGCATTTTGAGAGTGCGTGTTTAAAACACGCATTTTGAGAGTGCGTGTTTAAAACACGCACTCTGAGAACGCGTGTTTAGACGCGTTTAAATTTTTTTTAATTTTTTTTAATTTTTTTTTATTTTTTTATAAATTTGATTATTTCTCAAACAAACGAATTTATTTTTTTAAAAAAAAATAATAAGTCAAAAAATATCTACCTAGAAAAAATAAATTTCACATTCTAATTTTTATTTTTTTATTTATTAAATATTTATATATTATTTTATATATTTTTATATTTTTAAATTATCTCAAATAAATAAAATTTTTTATTATTATTTTCTTACCGCAAAAAAAAATTTATTTTCATCTTTTGACGGGAAAAAAAAAAATTTCGCCAAAAGATAAAAAATAATTTTTTTTTTGCGGCATGAAAAAAAAAATAAAATAAAATATCAGTTTGTTTAAAAAAATTTAAAAATATAGAAATATATAAAATAATATATAAATATTTAATAAATAAAAACATTATTTTTTTTCACCAAAGAATAAAAATAAATTTCTTTTTGCAGTACCAAAAAAAAATGAAATAAAATATCCGTGTGTTTTCTGAGAGAAAAAAATATATATTCGGTGGGTTTCTAAAACAAACGGATATTTTATTTTATTTTTTTCGTACTGTAAAAAAAAATTTATTTTTATCTTTTGGTGAAAAAAAATATTTTTATTTATTAAATATTTATATATTATTTTATATATTTTCTATATTTTTAAATTTTTGTAAACAAACGGATATTTTATTTTTTTTTTTTTTTTTCATACCGTAAAAGAAATTTATTTTTATCCTTTTGCGAATTTTTTTTTCCCGTGAAAAGATAAAAATAAAATTATTTTTTGCGGTAAGAAAATAATAATAAAAAAATCCGTTTATTTGAGATAATTTACAAATATAAAAATATATAAAATAATATATAAATATTTAATAAATAAAAAAATAAAAATTAGAATGTAAAATTTATTTTTTCTAGATAGATATTTTTTGACTTATTTTTTTTTAAAAAAAAATAAATCCGTTTGTTTGAGAAATAATCAAATTTTATAAAAAAAAATTAAAATTTTTTTTTTAAAAAAATAAATCCGTTTGTTTGAGAAATAATCAAATTTATAAAAAAAAAAAATTTAAAAAAATTTAAACGCGTCTAAACACGCGTTCTCAGAGTGCGTGTTTTAAACACGCACTCTGAGAACGCGTGTTCAACTACTCCGCCCGCTTGGCGCACACGTGGCGCCCAGTGGCACTAATAGGGCCAATTCTGCAATTATAAAATTTATGGGGCTATTTTTAAAAATAAAAATTTTTAGGGGGCCAATTTCAAAAAAAGCCCTTTTTTTGTTATATGCATCTATTTTGCCGTTACATTTTGTGATATTTGTTTTGGGTGAGTTTGTTTGTTTTTCATCAGTGGGCCATTTATTACCCATTTGTGCTAAATAAAAAAGAGGTATATTCCAACTAGGTGTGTTTGGATACAGAACAAATAAAAGTAATAGCAAATTTTGAAGCAAATTATTTTGCCTATTTATAAATATTTACCCAGCTTTTTGGTGGACCAAGGATACGATGCTAACTGCCCGCACACTGCAACATATGGAAGACCATGACCTGCTTATGTCATATGTGGATGTGTTGGTACTAATTATATGCGTTGGTACTAATTATTATCACAGTTTGAGCAATGTTGTATGTTGATTGTTGGTACTAATTATTATTCTAAATGTTTTGATTGTTGGTACTAATCATTATTTTGAAAGTTTGAATTATATCGAATGTTTGACTGTTGGTGCAAAATCATTATTTTCAAAGTTGGAGCTATGTTGTACCTGAATCATTGGTTCTCTATTATTATTTGGAGAGTTTGAGCTGATAGGAAGAGAGCACCTAATTCAGTTGAAGTAAATAGACAAGGCATGGATTTTGATTATAACTCAACTCATCTTGGCCTCTAGTATGTGAGTAGGATGTTGGCCTATCTTTCAACATATCATCTGTAATTCTTGCCTCTATTCAAGTGTAAGGCTTGAAACATAAAATTTCTAAACAATAACTGTTATGTTCTCTTCCTATAGCTAATTTCTTCTTTAGATGATCTTATTTGATTTGTTTTTGGCAAGTATATGTTTTGTATAGAAATATTTGTACAGTTGTTTGTGCAAGAAAAATAGCACCCGTTGGTAGACGACTCGGCTCATGTGGACAAATAAAAGATTGACACATAGTGCACTAGAGGCAGGGGATGGAATGTTCGAAACTAAATTTGTGTTGGACGAAAACGGTTGAAGAAGTGGGGAGTAGTTTCAAAACCAACAAGAAAGTGGCCAAAACACTTCCTAGTCAACTGTTCAGTAACCGTAGACTAACTGAAGGCTGGCAAAAGTACTGTAAATAACAAAAGATTATCTGCAATAAAGATATTTTTCCATATAAAAGACTACCCATTTTTTCTCTTATTTTCATTCGGTGCTTCTATTGTTTTTCTAAAAGTAACATATAGTTATTAGAGTTTAATTCTAGTATTTGCTTTTATTTTTCTTTCTATTTCTAGTATTTACTGCTTTCTAGTGGTCTCTAATTAGTTCCTAGTAATTCTTATAACTTTTCTCTCCATCATTAATAAAATATAACTAATTCGGCTCTAGCTTCAGCTGAGTTTGTTGGCAAGTTTTTGAGTTCGATTCACTTTACATGTTGAGGAAGAATCCAGTTGAGTTGATCTGTAGAATACCGGGATTTCGGATGGCGTACCAATCTCGCAAGATGGCGTGTTGGAGAGGAAAATTGCCTCGAGCGTGTTCCATATATGTTTACAGATGAGTTCGGGTTAAATTGGATCTACGTGGAAGCCCCAGCTCGATTCGGAGTTTTCCGGGCTTTGTGCGCCGATAGAGGACTGGTTTGGAAAGCCCCGACTCTTCAGTGGTGAGTAGAAAATTTGGAAATACTTGGAACAGGTGTACTTTGTGATTACAGCGGTGTTCGGAAGGTTCCGGACTGACACGGAGAACCCGAAGGCGAAAAATGAGTTGGAACTGGCAGTTTTGGAGCCGGTTTTTGGATTGAGCACACCGACTCCACGGTTGTGCTTTTTGAGGAGAAAAAGCTTTGAGCATGTGTATTTTCAGATTACAGCGGGGTTCGGGAGGTTTCGGACTCGTGCGGAGGCCCCGAGGGTAAAAAGTGAGTTGACAGAGGCTTTTGATGGATTATTTAATTAATTAAATTAATTAGTTGAATTATTTGGGTTTTGCTTGTGTTGTAGAGAAGGAAGTGAAATGAGTGGTTTAATGAGAAGTGGATTTAAAAGTGTGAATTTGGATATTTCTTTTGGGTTATTTACAAAAGTAACCACTCTAACATTCTATATTACAAAAATAGTCTCCTAAAAAATTTATTTGCAAAAATAGGCCTCCGGAAGTCAGGAGACCTAAAAGCGGTGAACCATTTGCCGCTTTCTTGAAAAGCGGTGAATGGTTCACCGCTTTCTAAAAATTTATCGTAGTTCCGTAAAAGCGGTGAACCGTTTGCCTCTTTTTTTTTTTTTTTTTTTTTTTTTTTTTTTTTTTTTTTTTAATAATCTTATTTTATATTATAATTTAAAAAATAATACTGTATAAGTAAAATTATAAAAATAGGCGTAGTTAGGGTTAAACTATTCATTAGCAGCATAATTTTTTTTAAAATTTATTTATTTTTAATAAAAAATTTATTTTTGATTTAAATAATTATTAGTGGTATGATTTTATTTTTAAATTAATTTATTTTTAAAATTTGATTTGTTTTTTGGGTAAACAAAATAAAAATCTGAAAATATTCATTTAAAAAAAAAATATTTTAAAATTAAATTCAAATTTGATTGTTTAATTTATTTTCTAAATTTAATTTGTTTCAATTTATTATTAATTCAAATTTGATTCTTAATTTAAATAATTATTAATTACATGAATTTATTTTTAAATTTTGATTTACTTCGATTCAATTTGAGATAATCTGAAAATATAATAAAAATTATGAAATAATGTATTAATATTTAATAAATAAAAGATAAAATTATCCGTTAGAAAAAAAAAATAATTAATTTCGCTACGTAATTATTATTAGTGATATATTCTTTTATTTTTTTTAAAATTTATATTCTTAATTACCGCTTAAAAACGGTGAATCATTTACCGCTTTTAAAAACGGTGAATGATTCACCGCTTTTAAAAGCGGCAAATTATTTACCGCTTTTAAAAACGGTGAACCATTTGCCGCTTTTATAGGTCTTCAAACTTTCTGGAAGCTTATGAATGCGGTGAATGGTTTACCGCATTTAAAAACGGTAAACCATTCGCCGCTTAAGACTATTTTTGTAAAAAAAAATTTCACAAGCCTATTTTTACAATTATAAAAAATTTTAAGATTATTTTTTAAAAAAATTCTATTTCTTTTGGGGTGCATTAAATGCCAACCACTCCCTCCCCTCCCTTATTAATTAGGCGCCACCTAATTAAGAGCTCCACGTCATCATCTCCCTCCCTGTTGAAGCAGAGGAAAAGCTAGGAAGCAGAGGAAGAGAGAAAGGGAGAAATGAAGGAGAAGAAGAAGAATAAAAGAGGGGGAAAGTCAAGGATTGGAAGAGCTTGATGGTGAGAACTTCCTGCAAGGAGCCGCGGCGCCAACCGGAGCGAAGCGCGCACGAAGAGCCTCATTAAGGTATGTGCAGATTTTCTTTAGAAGCTTCTTTTTCTTAATCTTTAATGGTGGTTTTGGAGTTGAGGTTGGTGTTGGTGGACTGCTGTCCATGGTTGAGGAGGCTGCAGCTAATGGCGTGGAGAGACCGCCGCGAGCAGCAGGGGTCTCGGTTGGTGCGCGCAGCAGGGGCCGCGGGCGCGCGCAGCGCGCAGCGCGCAGTGGGCGCGCGGCGCGCAGGCGCGCAGGCGCGCAGTGGGGGCGCGGCGCGCAGCGCGGCAGCGGCCGCGCGCTGCAGGCAGCGGCTGCGCTGCGCGCTGCAGGCGCGCGCAGCGGGCCAGGCTGCCGCGCGGCAGGCCCTGGCACGGCGCGGCGATGGTTGGGCAGCTTGCTCCGGCGCGTGTGCAGGAAATTTATCGCGCGGCGCGTGCGGCGTTTCGTCGACTGGGGTCGGTTTTTACCGGCGATCGCTCATGTTCGCCGGATTTAACTGGATTCGTGGTTTTTCCCCTTTTTGCTCACAGGTTGTCCTCTTGTGGATGCGCAAATTTCGGCGAGGTGCTGTGCGGAGCCAAGTTGAGTGCGCGGCATGGCGTTGGGTTACTGTAGCTTGGCGGGAGGTTTGGAACTCGCGTGCGCGGATTTCTCCAGACTGTGTGGTTGTGTTTTTGGAATGCCTCTCAACATGCAAGTGTGAAGTGAGTATGGCTATGGTTTTTGGAAATGCATCAGAGCATAGTTGTGTGAGGTGTGTTGTGACAGCTTTTGAGTGTGGATAGAATTAATGTTTTGTGTATAGATGACCTTTTTTTTTATTGGTGGGCATATTATGGAGGACTTGTAATATGCTGTGAGTGCTGTGAATGTGCAGGGGATTTTGAGTATGCTTTAGATGTTTAATGTTGGTGTTTGGGTGTGCTGTATGTGTGTGTGTGTGTGTGTGTTGGGGACTAAAGAGATTGTGAAAGTGAGCTTTTATTTGGGGTGCAGATTTGTGCTGGAGTTTGTGAGGATTAAGTGATAGTGTTGTGGGTTGGCCGTGGAGTGAGCCAAAGCATGCGCAAACCTTCTTCAGAGGTGGGTATTTGGGTTTCCGAGTTTTAATGAATTTTTGGATTTCTTTATATGGTTTTGACAGATTGTTGAGCGCAGTTGGTTGTTTACTTGTGCTTGTGCTGCGAGTTGGCCGTAAGTGAGCCGGAGGATTGCTTTTGTTATGAGGACTCGAGAATTTAGTCGAACATCCGGGGATTTTCCGGGTACGCGGCAGTGTGCACGCGCGCGGCGCATTTTTCGGAGTTTCATCAGTTCGAGGTTTCGGCACTTCACCGACTTCAGCGTTGCCTGCGGAAAGCGATCCAGATGGGTTGAAATTTCTTCGAGATTTATGGAATGCCCTCTAATGCTTCTGTAAGCATATTGATCATGTTTAGCTTATTTATTATATATTGATAAATCTGATAGTTGCCTAGAAAATTGTAGAATAACATTCTTGAGCCACAGACATTTTTAGTATGATCTAGAGGTTATTTGACACTAGACAGCATGTTGATTTGAGATTCAGGCTGCATCTGGACCTTCATATATTTTTAGTACCCCGTTTTAAGTAAAATTCTATTTTTAAAAAGAGTTTTTAATTATTGAGAACATTATGAATGGTCCAGATTATTCGAATTGATTGTGTACTCGTGCCAGAGGGCCGTGGGTATTTTTTTTAGAGCATCGTCTGTCGAGTTCTAGTGTCATGAGAGTTCTTCTTCCTTGTTGGGATTGATGGATTTATTCTAGATCATGGGTTGTGTTTATGATTTAGTGGTGGAGGTAGTTCTCCCACTTAGTTTTGAGGATATTTGGGGTTCCGGCAGATCGAGTCGCGGAGGTTTCTACTCAGCCATGGTCATGCTTTATCAGATTGAGTCGTTGAGGGTTTTCCGACATAGCTGTGAGAGCGTTTGGGCTATTCCTGATTTAGTCGAGGTTCTTTTCCGACTGAGTTGTGCTTTGAGCTTGAGGTACCGATCTGTTTGATCGTGGACTATAGCCTGCATGTGCCGCTTATTGAGACAGTGAGACAGATGTGACACTTGAGTTCGGTGGGGTCGCTCCCCTCGAGCTACGCCCCGGGTGCGATGATGATACCGAGCCTGACGAGGCTGCGATGATGCGACTAGTTGATACACTAGAGTTCGTTTGAGATAGTCCGTGTGGGACGCCCTACGTAAGTCCCGTCCCAGTGAGGATGAGGTGGCAGTAGGTTTGGCGCAGGCTTGACTGGACCCTATGAGGCAGTCATTGAGATTGGGTGTTATGAGTGAGTTATTGCATAGCATGTTCTTAGATGAGATTTCCTTTGAGCATGATACTTGAGGCATGTTAGCGGTAGCGAGTATATGCATATTTCATTCCTAGCGGAGTCTCCTGAGCATGATGTTTGAGACATGGTAGATATAGTTTCATTTCAGCTCTTATTTATCTATCTATTTATCTGCATACCTACCTGTTGTGCCTCCAGTAGACTTAGTGGGCATACCGTGGATATTGATGACGGTACCCACTGAGATCTACCTTCTGCAGTAGATCTCACACCCGCTGCGGTGACAGGTTTTCTGAGGCTGCTGTTCCGGCTTAGCTCGCGCGGAGACAGCTCGTCGAGGTGAGGACGTGGCCGAGTAGTTCCCTTACCAGCATTTTGAGTTAGAGGTAGATGTACCCTGTTAGTTTTTATGTTTCCACTTTTGTATTGAGAGATTTGGATATTTGTACTGAGAGGGTGAGACCTTGTATTTTATTATCTTAGAGAGAGACCTGTATTGAGGATTTATGTATTAGTGGAGATGTTTTCTATTTCTGATCTTCAGTGTTATTTTCTTTAGCTTTTGATTTATAGTCTCAGCTCTAATACATGTTTTTAGTTTAGATCTGACTTGCAGGGTAGACGCTTCGTCTGTATGGCAATTTCCGTACAGATGGCTGATCTGTTGGCGAGCCCGGGTCGCAGTTTCGACCTCGGGGCGTGACATGATCCCTCCTCAACTGAATTGCTTGATCTTGGCGTAGTTGAGGGTCAATCTAAGAGCTGATACACAATCTGAAGGTGCCTTTGACCCTGTCAACGGCTTGACCCCGTAAGCACTTCGAGTTTCATGCCCAAATTACAGCGGAAGCTCTTTTCAGAAACGTCAACAACCCCGTTGTATATATAGGACTTCCCCGCACATACGAAGCGGTCCCAAAATGGAACCTATCCTAACAAAAACAAAACACCAATCTTAGGAGTCCACAACTAAAGAAGTAATCCTAAAAGGCTACAACTAAACAATAGGAACATGTATTAGAGTATGAACAACTAAACCAAAATACATCATTGTACATCTACAACAAATCCAAGTAAACAGATAAACACATCACTATTTTGTATGCAAAAGGGCTGCTCCAGCAACAATATGTACAATGATAAAAGTAAACTGGGTGCTCTTTAAGTCTAATCCACTGGTAGGAGACGTACTATCACGCCCCGGGTGTAAACAAGAACCCGGGCCCGTCTACAGATCCGCCGTGCACACAGAATTTTTAACGTACACGAAGTGTCGGTAACTTGCTCAGATATAAGATATACAATAAAAGAGCACAAAGTACAGAGCTGAACTAAAAAGAACTACAAATAATCTCAAACTGGAAACTGGAAATAAATACAACTGTAATAAGTACAATAAACTCCCAGCTCACCAAAATAGTACAACCAGCTGGCTAAAGCCAGACCCAAAATAAAAGAAAAAATACAACAGTCTGAGTGGAGGGTACATCAACTGTCTAACAGTAACTCTCAGCCTCACAGGAGATCTATCTACTCAGCTGTCACGCCCCCGGGGGTTTTTGAGTAAATCAAAGCGGAAAATTGCGTGTCTATTTTTTTTTTCTCAATATAGTGACATAAACCTCATCCCCGGTGCGTGCCAGACCGCCACATACACAAATTCTCCCCGCCCACGGACAGAGTCTCCTTTGTATATGCACGGCGTCTCATTACAATACACGTTTCATTTATATCACAACTCATCAACCATCAACCATACAGTAGACATACATCAACAAACAGAGTACATTAATTTAACTACTGTTTTAAAAGACCGGCGTCCACTCGACACCTTATTTTTCAAGCAAGTTATTAAAGCGGCATCAACGTTTGGAAAGGATAAAACCAGCGGTTGCAAAACCCGTGCCCACACGGCACTTCGTTTTGAGAAAACATTTTCGAAATCATTTGGTTTATCATGAAAACGTGCCGCGTATGAAAACACCACTATAAGTATCAAAAAAATATAAAGATACATCTCATCCACAGAGCTAACTAATACATGTCCACAACTAAAGTAATCCACAAGCAAATTAACTACTCAAAGTTTAAAGGGAAATGAGATAAAAACCAAGTATCCTGACTACGGTCCTCGCGACGCAGTCTCACCGCTATCCCGGCTAACGCACCTAGTAACACCTGTCACGGAGTGGGTAAAGTCAGTGACAAACAAAGTAGATGTCTAATAATAACAAGGAAGGAAAAACGAACTGATTACACCGAAACCTTTCGTTAAAACCCTGTACATAATTAAGCTGGGCACCAACCCCAGATTTATCAATTAAGTTGGGCACCAACCCCAGATTTATCAATTAAGTTGGGCACCAACCCCAGATTTATCAATTAAGTTGGGCACCAACCCCAGAGTACCTGTCGGAGAGACTAAAGTCTCCCCTCGTGCACAATCACCTCTTTGATGCTTTTACCCCTTTCGCGGTGCTGATGTGCTATTTTCAGCTGGCGCGAAGAGGTCCTCACGGCTCCCACTCCTTTGTGAGGCACACGGGTCAAAAAGACCACTCTTCCGAAAAAGTACACCCATGCGGAGGCCAATCCGCCTGTGTACGTGCAGCATCCGAAACCGGATTTGCCGAGATCGGCGTGTAGTGAGCCCCGCGACCGCAGCCGCTTCAATTGTTAGATAAAAATATAATTATGCGAAAGGTTAAACTGTCCATCTACTTTGTTAGGTAAATTGAGAGCATTTTTAATGACGATAGATGCACTTACTGCACTTGTTGCACTTATAGCAACCGTACCCAACTTGTTGAAGAGAAATCGAAACACCTGAATCCTTCGCGCACCCCCGCTGCGCACCTGGTCCTAAAGAAAGTCCGCAAGGATAACTATAGTCACAAATGTGTACTAACATCCCAAAACAAAAGACCCAATTTACTCTTTTTGACGGAAAAGTCCAACACCGTCCGGTTCGCCGAAAACCGGAACCCCGCGCGGCACCCAACATAATAAAATAGTGACCAAGAAGATCCCAAGTGGCCATGCCAAGGAAACCACGGAAATAACGATTCCAACGGCGAAAACGGCGCTCAAAACGGTGGAAAAACGGGCAAAAACGGAGCAAAAGAACTCCGGGCTGTCGGATGGTGCACGGGGGCAACCACGGACCGGGTTCACGTCAACCGGCGGCGGCGGCATGCGCCGGGTGCACGAAAAAAATGTGCACCGCGCGCTCTGGGCCGGGCCGGTGCACGACCCGAGCGTGCACCGGGCTCACGGCCCCGGGGTCGCGGCGCCAGCACCGGGTGCACGCCCGGGGCGTGCACCGCACCGCGATGGGCCGGGCCGCGCACGGGGTTATGCGCGCGCCGGGTTCACGGTTGCAGGGCGCAAGCACGTGCGCCGGGTGCGCACTGTGCGGAGGACCGCGCTTATGCGGGCCGGGCCGGCGCACGGAACTGTGCACCGGGTCTTGCGCTTCCGACGCTGTGGGCGTGCACCGGGTGCACGCCCGGACCCGTGGACCGCGCTGTACGGACAAGCAACAGTAACCCTAATTTTCGCCGTTTTCGCGCCGTTTTTTGCGATTTCTTCTCCGTTTTCGCTCCCGTGCGATCCCGGCGACGACCCCGCGAGCATGGTAACGACGGCGGCGGCCTCCCGTTTAACAACGGCGGCGGCGGCCTCCCGTTAACCCACTATGTTCCGACGAAACCGCCCCAAAAATTCCCGAAAAACTCCCGAAAAATTCCCGGTAAATTCCCGGTAAATCTAATGGCTAAACCGACGACCGACGAACAACCAAAACGTCGATCGGAGGTCCGCCAAAAAGAAACCGATTAAAAACCATCTGTTAAATTCGATAAAAAAAAGACACCAATCCCCCCAATCAAGAACAAGAAAGACACGGATCAAAACCCGACGAAAATCCGCGAACTACGACCTTACAAGAACACGAAAAATCCCCGATTTATTCTTAAAAATTATTCTACTAACCGGAGATCGACGGGAAGGTCGCCCGGTCGCGTTCTTGCCTTCGGTTCGATATCCGGGAAGATCGGGCTCCTTCTCTTTCTCCTTTTCCTTTCGTCCGGCTAGGGTTCCGTCTTTTCTTTCTTTCTCTCCTCACCGATTAGGGTTTTTAATTCCTTTTCTTTTCCTTCGGATAAAGAGGATTGTTTAAATATCCCCTTTTTATTTATTTATTTTATAATTATTTTTCTCTTTTTATTTCATACGGTACGTAAAAAGGAAAACCCGCAAATATCCGGATCTTATCTCTTATCCACTCCACGAGATAAAATCCCACCTTTTAAAATCCTGATCACCGATTATTTAATTTACTCAATTAAATAATCATGGGAAATCAATTCCCAATTGGATTTAAATTATCGGTTATTTGATTTCCAATTTTAAATCCCGGTCACCGATTATTTAATCCCCTTCATTAAATAATCTTGGGAAAATAAATTCCCAATTTAAAACCCGGTTACCGATTATTTAACCCCTTTAATTCGTACGTAAGAGAATCCAAACTTCCATTAATTAATTAATTAATTATCCCCTACGAGATAACCCACCTTATCTCTAACGGGTGCAAGATATTTTGCACGGATTCCGATGCATGACTAATTACCGTATCACTTAGGGTCCCGTTTCGGGAGATCCCGACATCGGATTTCAAATCCGATCGCGCCGTCGGTCATCATTTTTCGCGCTCTATCGCAGAAAAATACACGCACCCCACCCGGCCGACTTTTCGAATTTAAACAATCTTATTTCGCTTAAGGCTTAAGCAATTACATGTGAGTTCAAAAATACCCTTAAGGGTCGGGTCACTACACCACTCACACTTTATAAAAAGTTTCGTCCCGAAACTTAAGTACAACCCTTACTTAAACAATTCAGGAAAACATTCCCTCATCTTCGCTTCCAGTTCCCACGTCGCCTCGCGCTCTTCGTGGTTGCTCCACTGAACCTTCACATAAGGGATTGTTCGGTTGCGCAACTTCTTGTCCTCTCTTGCCAAGATCCGCACCGGCGTCTCCTCGACGCTCAAATCCTCTCGCAACTCAATGGTGGAGGCATCCAAGGCATGAGAGGGGTCAGCCAGGTACTTCCGAAGCATTGAGACATGGAACACGTTATGGACTCGTTCGAGGTTCGGTGGCAGGGCTAATCGATACGCCACCGGTCCTACGCGTTCCAGGATTTCAAACGGTCCCACGTACCTCGGGCTTAGCTTTCCCTTTATGCCGAAACGTCGGTTTCCCTTGGAGGGTGAAACCCGGAGTAGCACATGCTCACCCACCATGAACTCTAAGTCTCGGCGCCTGTTGTCCGCGTAGCTCTTTTGTCTGCTTTGGGCGGTCAGTAGTCTTTGTCTAATCAGTCGCACCTTTGCTTCGGTCTCCTCCACCAAATCTGGGCCCAGAAACTTACGCTCACCCAAGTCGTCCCAGCATATTGGAGACCGACAGCGGCGCCCGTACAGTGCCTCGTACGGCGCCATCTGAATGCTGGCCTGATAACTATTATTGTAAGCAAATTCGACCAGGGGCAAACACCGTGCCCACCCTTCGCCCAAGTCCAGAACGCATGCTCGAAGCATGTCCTCCACGATCTGTATCACCCGCTCTGATTGTCCATCAGTTTGCGGGTGAAAAGCCGTACTGAAGTGCAATTTGGTCCCCATTGCTCGTTGCAGGCTTCGCCAGAAGTTTGACACAAAACGTGTGTCTCTGTCCGACGTGATGGATGTCGGTACTCCGTGCAACCTTACTATCTCATCGATGTACGTTTGTGCCAGTCGTTCCCGAGTCCACGTCGTGTGTATGGGCAGAAAGTGGGCCGATTTCGTCAAACGGTCCACAATCACCCATATTGCATCGTGTCCCTGTGACGATCTCGGGAATCCGGTCACGAAATCCATGGTAATCATATCCCACTTCCACTCGGGCACTGGTAACGGTTGCAATTTTCCTGCCGGCCGCTGATGCTCGGCCTTCACCCGTTGGCACACCAGGCAGTGTGCCACAAATCGAGTCACGTCCCCCTTCATTTTGGGCCACCAGAAGGTCTGTTTGACGTCCTTGTACATCTTTGTTCCCCCGGGATGTGCCGCATACGGGGCGGTATGCGCCTCCCGTAGGATTTCCTCCTTGAGTTCCGGCAGATCCGGTACGCAGATCCGTCCCCGAAATCGTATCGTACCGTCGGAGTTCACCGTGAAATCGCCCTCCTTGTCGGCGGTTATTCTACTTCGCACCAGCTGGAGTTGATCGTCGGTTGATTGCCCTTCAAGAATCCTGTCCAGCAGAGTGGGTCTGACCACCAGTGTCAGAAGTTGTGCGACTGTACCTGCCGGTACTACTTCTAGTCTTAACCGCGAAAACTCCGCAATCAGATTATCCTGCTGTGTAATGGCGCTTACATCCGCTTCCTCGGCCTGTCCCTTGCGGCTCAGGGCGTCGGCCACCACGTTGGCCTTTCCCGGGTGATAGTGGATCGTTAGGTCGTAATCCTTTAGTAGCTCAAGCCACCGCCTTTGTCGCAGATTTAGCTCCTTTTGGGTGAAAAGGTACTTGAGACTCTTATGATCTGAGTACACATTGCAGTGTGCCCCATACAGGTAGTGTCTCCAAAGCTTGAGGACAAACACAACCGCTGCGAGTTCCAAATCATGTACGGGGTAATTCCGCTCGTACTCCTTGAGCTGCCTTGACGCATAGGCTATAACCTTTCCCCGTTGCATGAGTACTCCACCCAGTCCATTTCGCGACGCATCGCAAAACACTTCATAATCCTCCCCTGGTTCTGGCAGGGCGAGAATCGGGGCTCGCGTCAATCTATCCTTGAGCTCCTCGAAGCTCTTCTGACATTTGTCCGTCCAGATAAACTTCTCCCCCTTTCTTGTCAAACGGGTCAAGGGGGTGGCTATCTTGGAGAAACCCTCCACGAAGCGCCGGTAATACCCGGCTAATCCCAGGAAGCTTCGAACCTCTGTCACCGTTGTCGGTCGGGGCCATTCCGTCACCGAATCTATCTTTTTCGGATCCACCGCGACTCCCGCTGCCGAGATCACGTGCCCCAAGAAACCGACCTCACGGAGCCAAAACTCACACTTTTTGAGTTTGGCGTAGAGTTTCTGTTCACGCAGGGTCTGGAGGACCATGCGCAGATGTTCTTCGTGTTCCTCGTCTGTTCGGGAGTAGATGAGGATGTCGTCGATGAAGACCACCACGAACAAATCTAGGAAGGGTTTGAACACCCTATTCATCATGTCCATAAACACCGCCGGGGCATTGGTGAGCCCGAATGGCATTACTGTAAATTCGTAATGGCCATAGCGTGTACGGAAAGCCGTTTTGGGGATATCCTCCCCCTTAACCTGGACCTGATGATAACCCGACTGCAGGTCAATTTTTGAGAATACCGTCGCCCCCTGTAATTGGTCGAAGAGGTCATCGATCCTTGGCAGGGGGTACTTGTTCTTGACGGTGACCTTATTTATTTCCCGGTAGTCGATGCACAACCGGAGGCTTCCGTCCTTCTTTCTCACGAACAGGACGGGCGCGCCCCAGGGCGACGCGCTTGGTCTGATAAAACCCTTATCCAAGAGGTCCTCCAACTGCGCCTTGAGTTCCTTCAACTCCGCGAAGGCCATCCTGTACGGTGCTTTAGTGATGGGCTTGGTGCCGGGGAGTAGCTCAATTGGGAAGTCGACCTCTCGCTCTGGTGGCATTCCGGGGAGCTCCGCCGGAAATACATCCGGAAATTCCCTTACGACGGGAATTTCGGACGGCGAGGGAATGGGTCGGGTGGCCAAATCCACCGAGGCTAGGTAGGCCACGCACCCTCCTTCTATCAGCTTCCTAGCCCGCGACGCGGAGATGACGGCTAAAAAGGAAGTACTTTTACACGCCAAGTACACGTTTTCCGGAAATCCCGGCTTCTGTAGTCGCACCTGGCGTTTCTCGCAGTCGATGATCGCCTGATACTCGGTAAGCCAATCCATGCCCAACACCACATCGTATTCTTTTAGCGGTATAACTATTAGATCCCAGGGGCACGACGACCTTCCCAGTCTTATTGGACACGAGGGCACCAGGCCGGTCGCCGCGATTGGCCCCCTAGGAGTCTGGACGGTCATCATAACATCAAGAGGGCTACTTTCTATCAGATGTGTTTGTGCAAAAGTGCGGGAGATGAAGGAGTGAGTTGCTCCGGTGTCAAACAGGGTTCGAGCTCGAAAATTAGAGACGGAAGTAATACCTGCTACCACCTCCTCTGGCAGTATCGCTCCATGCTGGTCCATGGAGTAGAGTCTCCCTCCGGGTTGCGGTCGCGATTCCCCTCCTGATCTCGGCGCCGGAGGGTGTGAGGACGTTCCCGTCGGCGCTCTACCCCGTCCTGGTGCCTGCGCCGGCACGGTGGAAGCTGCGGAAGATGCCGCTCCAGTATTCAGGGGACAGTTGAATCGGAAGTGCCCCTGCTTGCCGCAGCGGTAACAGTGGTCTTGTCTCTTAGGGCATTCCGTCACTGGGTGCGATGCTCCGCAAATAACGCATGGCTTATTCGCTGGTCGAGGCTTCCCGGTAGGCGCACTCTTGCTTTCCCGTTGCGTCTTGGGGTACTTCGGGGGTCGGCTTCCCCCAGAAGGGCCCCCTCCCGGGTAGGTCTGCGTTCGCTTCTTCTCCCGGTTATTTTCTGATCCCTCACGTCGAGCTCGGGTAATAGCGAACCCCCGCTCTACGATGGTGGCTCTGTCCACCACCTCTCGGAACGTGCGCAAGTCCGCTGCCTGAACCATCTCGAAGATGTCACTCCGTAGCCCATCAACGAAAAGACGGGCCTTGTGGGGTTCATCCCGTATGGCAAACGGGACGCAATTAACCAATCTTACAAACTCCCTTTGATACTCCACGACCGAGCGGTTCCCTTGTCTAATGTTCTTCAAGTCGTCTTCCAGTTGCCGCTTGACGCTATCGGAGAAAAACGCGCCGAAGAGTTCCTCTCTGAAGACCGACCATGTCGGTAGCGGGTCGTTTGTAGACGGATCCGGACGTACCGTCTTCCACCAGATGCGTGCATTCCCTTCAAGAAAGTGGACAGCTAGTGGGACCCGCTCCTGCTCCTCCATCAGTAGGTCCTCGAAGAGTTTTTCCATGGTATCCACCCACTTCTCGACGACCCACGGATCGGTCGTTTCTCCCTCGAAAGTGGGCGGGTCATGCTTCTTGAACTCGGTCAAATTCGTCCTGATCCTTTCCCGCGTCGCTCGCTGCTCTGTGTTCCCTCCTGCGGTGGCGGACCCCCTAAGGGTAGGGGTCGTCCCTGCCTCCCCTGCTACCGCTCCCAACACGGGTCCCGAAGTCGTCGGGGTGGGTACTTCTCTTGGGGCCGGGGGCTGTTCCGTCGTCGTACCACCCGCCCCTTGCGGCTCCGTAGTGGGTGCTGTGGTTTCGGGCGGAGGGGTCGGATCGCGCTCGGCGGGTGCGGTAGCCTGTCGCTGCGTCAGCTGACGAACCTGCTCCGTCAGTGTCGCTAACTGCCCGGCCATTTCCCGCAGTTGTCGCCGGAGGGACTGGTTCTCTGCGGCGGCCGGGGCCGCTCCGTCCGCGTCTGCGTTCTCGGTGGACGATCTAGTCCGAACCATTGTTTGCTGTAACCAAAGAAACCGTGTCAACCCTATGGTTATAACCCTAGCACCCCGTCTCACGATTACACCTATATTACGTTCCCGTTTCCCCGTACTCTCACGTACTACGCACCTATACCTTGGTTATCTCATGTCCAATTTGCTTGTGGCACCTTACACTGTGGATGTGGATCACGTCTACTATGGTTGTGGTTGTATTTCTCTGATACCATTTAATCTGTCACGCCCCCGGGGGTTTTTGAGTAAATCAAAGCGGAAAATTGCGTGTCTATTTTTTTTTTCTCAATATAGTGACATAAACCTCATCCCCGGTGCGTGCCAGACCGCCACATACACAAATTCTCCCCGCCCACGGACAGAGTCTCCTTTGTATATGCACGGCGTCTCATTACAATACACGTTTCATTTATATCACAACTCATCAACCATCAACCATACAGTAGACATACATCAACAAACAGAGTACATTAATTTAACTATTGTTTTAAAAGACCGGCGTCCACTCGACACCTTATTTTTCAAGCAAGTTATTAAAGCGGCATCAACGTTTGGAAAGGATAAAACCAGCGGTTGCAAAACCCGTGCCCACACGGCACTTCGTTTTGAGAAAACATTTTCGAAATCATTTGGTTTATCATGAAAACGTGCCGCGTATGAAAACACCACTATAAGTATCAAAAAAATATAAAGATACATCTCATCCACAGAGCTAACTAATACATGTCCACAACTAAAGTAATCCACAAGCAAATTAACTACTCAAAGTTTAAAGGAAAATGAGATAAAAACCAAGTATCCTGACTACGGTCCTCGCGACGCAGTCTCACCGCTATCCTGGCTAACCCACCTAGTAACACCTGTCACGGAGTGGGTAAAGTCAGTGACAAACAAAGTAGATGTCTAACAATAACAAGGAAGGAAAAACGAACCGATTACACCGAAACCTTTCGTTAAAACCCTGTACATAATTAAGCTGGGCACCAACCTTTCATTAAGTTAGGCACCAACCCCAGATTTATCAATTAAGTTGGGCACCAACCCCAGATTTATCAATTAAGTTGGGCACCAACCCCAGAGTACCTGTCGGAGAGACTAAAGTCTCCCCTCGTGCACAATCACCTCTTTGATGCTTTTACCCCTTTCGCGGTGCTGATGTGCTATTTTCAGCTGGCGCGAAGAGGTCCTCACGGCTCCCACTCCTTTGTGAGGCACACGGGTCAAAAAGACCACTCTTCCGGAAAAGTACACCCATGCGGAGGCCAATCCGCCTGTGTACGTGCAGCATCCGAAACCGGATTTGCCGAGATCGGCGTGTAGTGAGCCCCGCGACCGCAGCCGCTTCAATTGTTAGATAAAAATATAATTATGCGAAAGGTTAAACTGTCCATCTACTTTGTTAGGTAAATTGAGAGCATTTTTAATGACGATAGATGCACTTACTGCACTTGTTGCACTTATAGCAACCGTACCCACCTTGTTGAAGAGAAATCGGAACACCTGAATCCTTCGCGCACCCCCGCTGCGCACCTGGTCCTAAAGAAAGTCCGCAAGGATAACTATAGTCACAAACGTGTACTAACATCCCAAAACAAAAGACCCAATTTACTCTTTTTGACGGAAAAGTCCAACACCGTCCGGTTCGCCGAAAACCGGAACCCCGCGCGGCACCCAACATAATAAAATAGTGACCAAGAAGATCCCAAGTGGCCATGCCAAGGAAACCACGGAAATAACGATTCCAACGGCGAAAACGGCGCTCAAAACGGTGGAAAAACGGGCAAAAACGGAGCAAAAGAACTCCGGGCTGTCGGATGGTGCACGGGGGCAACCACGGACCGGGTTCACGTCAACCGGCGGCGGCGGCATGCGCCGGGTGCACGAAAAAAACGTGCACCGCGCGCTCTGGGCCGGGCCAGTGCACGACCCGAGCGTGCACCGGGCTCACGGCCCCAGGGTCGCGGCGCCAGCACCGGGTGCACGCCAGGGGCGTGCACCGCACCGCGATGGGCCGGGCCGCGCACGGGGTTATGCGCGCGCCGGGTTCACGGTTGCAGGGCGCAAGCACGTGCGCCGGGTGCGCACTGTGCGGAGGACCGCGCTTATGCGGGCCGGGCCGGCGCACGGAACTGTGCACCGGGTCTTGCGCTTCCGACGCTGTGGGCGTGCACCGGGTGCACGCCCGGACCCGTGGACCGCGCCGTACGGACAAGCAACAGTAACCCTAATTTTCGCCGTTTTCGCGCCGTTTTTTGCGATTTCTTCTCCGTTTTCGCTCCCGTGCGATCCCGGCGACGACCCCGCGAGCATGGTAACGACGGCGGCGGCCTCCCGTTTAACAACGGCGGCGGCGGCCTCCCGTTAACCCACTATGTTCCGACGAAACTGCCCCAAAAATTTCCGAAAAACTCCCGAAAAATTCCCGGTAAATTCCCGGTAAATCTAATGGCTAAACCGACGACCGACGAACAACCAAAACGTCGATCGGAGGTCCGCCAAAAAGAAACCGATTAAAAACCATCGGTTAAATTCGATAAAAAAAAGACACCGATCCCCCCAATCAAGAACAAGAAAGACACGGATCAAAACCCGACGAAAATCCGCGAAGTACGACCTTACAAGAACACGAAAAATCCCCGATTTATTCTTAAAAATTATTCTACTAACCGGAGATCGACGGGAAGGTCGCCCGGTCGCGTTCTTGCCTTCGGTTCGATATCCGGGAAGATCGGGCTCCTTCTCTTTCTCCTTTTCCTTTCGTCCGGCTAGGGTTCCGTCTTTTCTTTCTTTCTCTCCTCACCGATTAGGGTTTTTAATTCCTTTTCTTTTCCTTCGGATAAAGAGGATTGTTTAAATATCCCCTTTTTATTTATTTATTTTATAATTATTTTTCCCTTTTTATTTCATACGGTACGTAAAAAGGAAAACCCGCAAATATCCGGATCTTATCTCTTATCCACTCCACGAGATAAAATCCCACCTTTTAAAATCCTGATCACCGATTATTTAATTTACTCAATTAAATAATCATGGAAATCAATTCCCAATTGGATTTAAATTATCGGTTATTTGATTTCCAATTTTAAATCCCGGTCACCGATTATTTAATCCCCTTCATCAAATAATCTTGGAAATAAATTCCCAATTTAAAACCCGGTTACCGATTATTTAACCCCTTTAATTCGTACGTAAGAGAATCCAAACTTCCATTAATTAATTAATTAATTATCCCCTACGAGATAACCCACCTTATCTCTAACGGGTGCAAGATATTTTGCACGGATTCCGATGCATGACTAATTACCGTATCACTTAGGGTCCCGTTTCGGGAGATCCCGACATCGGATTTCAAATCCGATCGCGCCGTCGGTCATCATTTTCCGCGCTCTATCGCAGAAAAATACACGCACCCCACCCGGCCGACTTTTCGAATTTAAACAATCTTATTTCGCTTAAGGCTTAAGCAATTACATGTGAGTTCAAAAATACCCTTAAGGGTCGGGTCACTACACCACTCACACTTTATAAAAAGTTTCGTCCCGAAACTTAAGTACAACCCTTACTTAAACAATTCAGGAAAACATTCCCTCATCTTCGCTTCCAGTTCCCACGTCGCCTCGCGCTCTTCGTGGTTGCTCCACTGAACCTTCACATAAGGGATTGTTCGGTTGCGCAACTTCTTGTCCTCTCTTGCCAAGATCCGCACCGGCGTCTCCTCGACGCTCAAATCCTCTCGCAACTCAATGGTGGAGGCATCCAAGGCATGAGAGGGGTCAGCCAGGTACTTCCGAAGCATTGAGACATGGAACACGTTATGGACTCGTTCGAGGTTCGGTGGCAGGGCTAATCGATACGCCACCGGTCCTACGCGTTCCAGGATTTCAAACGGTCCCACGTACCTCGGGCTTAGCTTTCCCTTTATGCCGAAACGTCGGTTTCCCTTGGAGGGTGAAACCCGGAGTAGCACATGCTCACCCACCATGAACTCTAAGTCTCGGCGCCTGTTGTCCGCATAGCTCTTTTGTCTGCTTTGGGCGGTCAGTAGTCTTTGTCTAATCAGTCGCACCTTTGCTTCGGTCTCCTCCACCAAATCTGGGCCCAGAAACTTACGCTCACCCAAGTCGTCCCAGCATATTGGAGACCGACAGCGGCGCCCGTACAGTGCCTCGTACGGCGCCATCTGAATGCTGGCCTGATAACTATTATTGTAAGCAAATTCGACCAGGGGCAAACACCGTGCCCACCCTTCGCCCAAGTCCAGAACGCATGCTCGAAGCATGTCCTCCACGATCTGTATCACCCGCTCTGATTGTCCATCAGTTTGCGGGTGAAAAGCCGTACTGAAGTGCAATTTGGTCCCCATTGCTCGTTGCAGGCTTCGCCAGAAGTTTGACACAAAACGTGTGTCTCTGTCCGACGTGATGGATGTCGGTACTCCGTGCAACCTTACTATCTCATCGATGTACGTTTGTGCCAGTCGTTCCCGAGTCCACGTCGTGTGTATGGGCAGAAAGTGGGCCGATTTCGTCAAACGGTCCACAATCACCCATATTGCATCGTGTCCCTGTGACGATCTCGGGAATCCGGTCACGAAATCCATGGTAATCATATCCCACTTCCACTCGGGCACTGGTAACGGTTGCAATTTTCCTGCCGGCCGCTGATGCTCGGCCTTCACCCGTTGGCACACCAGGCAGTGTGCCACAAATCGAGTCACGTCCCCCTTCATTTTGGGCCACCAGAAGGTCTGTTTGACGTCCTTGTACATCTTTGTTCCCCCGGGATGTGCCGCATACGGGGCGGTATGCGCCTCCCGTAGGATTTCCTCCTTGAGTTCCGGCAGATCCGGTACGCAGATCCGTCCCCGAAATCGTATCGTACCGTCGGAGTTCACCGTGAAATCGCCCTCCTTGTCGGCGGTTATTCTACTTCGCACCAGCTGGAGTTGATCGTCGGTTGATTGCCCTTCAAGAATCCTGTCCAGCAGAGTGGGTCTGACCACCAGTGTCAGAAGTTGTGCGACTGTACCTGCCGGTACTACTTCTAGTCTTAACCGCGAAAACTCCGCAATCAGATTATCCTGCTGTGTAATGGCGCTTACATCCGCTTCCTCGGCCTGTCCCTTGCGGCTCAGGGCGTCGGCCACCACGTTGGCCTTTCCCGGGTGATAGTGGATCGTTAGGTCGTAATCCTTTAGTAGCTCAAGCCACCGCCTTTGTCGCAGATTTAGCTCCTTTTGGGTGAAAAGGTACTTGAGACTCTTATGATCTGAGTACACATTGCAGTGTGCCCCATACAGGTAGTGTCTCCAAAGCTTGAGGACAAACACAACCGCTGCGAGTTCCAAATCATGTACGGGGTAATTCCGCTCGTACTCCTTGAGCTGCCTTGACGCATAGGCTATAACCTTTCCCCGTTGCATGAGTACTCCACCCAGTCCATTTCGCGACGCATCGCAAAACACTTCATAATCCTCCCCTGGTTCTGGCAGGGCGAGAATCGGGGCTCGCGTCAATCTATCCTTGAGCTCCTCGAAGCTCTTCTGACATTTGTCCGTCCAGATAAACTTCTCCCCCTTTCTTGTCAAACGGGTCAAGGGGGTGGCTATCTTGGAGAAACCCTCCACGAAGCGCCGGTAATACCCGGCTAATCCCAGGAAGCTTCGAACCTCTGTCACCGTTGTCGGTCGGGGCCATTCCGTCACCGAATCTATCTTTTTCGGATCCACCGCGACTCCCGCTGCCGAGATCACGTGCCCCAAGAAACCGACCTCACGGAGCCAAAACTCACACTTTTTGAGTTTGGCGTAGAGTTTCTGTTCACGCAGGGTCTGGAGGACCATGCGCAGATGTTCTTCGTGTTCCTCGTCTGTTCGGGAGTAGATGAGGATGTCGTCGATGAAGACCACCACGAACAAATCTAGGAAGGGTTTGAACACCCTATTCATCATGTCCATAAACACCGCCGGGGCATTGGTGAGCCCGAATGGCATTACTGTAAATTCGTAATGGCCATAGCGTGTACGGAAAGCCGTTTTGGGGATATCCTCCCCCTTAACCTGGACCTGATGATAACCCGACTGCAGGTCAATTTTTGAGAATACCGTCGCCCCCTGTAATTGGTCGAAGAGGTCATCGATCCTTGGCAGGGGGTACTTGTTCTTGACGGTGACCTTATTTATTTCCCGGTAGTCGATGCACAACCGGAGGCTTCCGTCCTTCTTTCTCACGAACAGGACGGGCGCGCCCCAGGGCGACGCGCTTGGTCTGATAAAACCCTTATCCAAGAGGTCCTCCAACTGCGCCTTGAGTTCCTTCAACTCCGCGAAGGCCATCCTGTACGGTGCTTTAGTGATGGGCTTGGTGCCGGGGAGTAGCTCAATTGGGAAGTCGACCTCTCGCTCTGGTGGCATTCCGGGGAGCTCCGCCGGAAATACATCCGGAAATTCCCTTACGACGGGAATTTCGGACGGCGAGGGAATGGGTCGGGTGGCCAAATCCACCGAGGCTAGGTAGGCCACGCACCCTCCTTCTATCAGCTTCCTAGCCCGCGACGCGGAGATGACGGCTAAAAAGGAAGTACTTTTACACGCCAAGTACACGTTTTCCGGAAATCCCGGCTTCTGTAGTCGCACCTGGCGTTTCTCGCAGTCGATGATCGCCTGATACTCGGTAAGCCAATCCATGCCCAACACCACATCGTATTCTTTTAGCGGTATAACTATTAGATCCCAGGGGCACGACGACCTTCCCAGTCTTATTGGACACGAGGGCACCAGGCCGGTCGCCGCGATTGGCCCCCCAGGAGTCTGGACGGTCATCATAACATCAAGAGGGCTACTTTCTATCAGATGTGTTTGTGCAAAAGTGCGGGAGATGAAGGAGTGAGTTGCTTCGGTGTCAAACAGGGTTCGAGCTCAAAAATTAGAGACGGAAGTAATACCTGCTACCACCTCCTCTGGCAGTATCGCTCCATGCTGGTCCATGGAGTAGAGTCTCCCTCCGGGTTGCGGTCGCGATTCCCCTCCTGATCTCGGCGCCGGAGGGTGTGAGGACGTTCCCGTCGGCGCTCTACCCCGTCCTGGTGCCTGCGCCGGCACGGTGGAAGCTGCGGAAGATGCCGCTCCAGTATTCAGGGGACAGTTGAATCGGAAGTGGCCCTGCTTGCCGCAGCGGTAACAGTGGTCTTGTCTCTTAGGGCATTCCGTCACTGGGTGCGATGCTCCGCAAATAACGCATGGCTTATTCGCTGGTCGAGGCTTCCCGGTAGGCGCACTCTTGCTTTCCCGTTGTGTCTTGGGGTACTTCGGGGGTCGGCTTCCCCCAGAAGGGCCCCCTCCCGGGTAGGTCTGCGTTCGCTTCTTCTCCCGGTTATTTTCTGATCCCTCACGTCGAGCTCGGGTAATAGCGAACCCGCGCTCTACGATGGTGGCTCTGTCCACCACCTCTCGGAACGTGCGCAAGTCCGCTGCCTGAACCATCTCGAAGATGTCACTCCGTAGCCCATCAACGAAAAGACGGGCCTTGTGGGGTTCATCCCGTATGGCAAACGGGACGCAATTAACCAATCTTACAAACTCCCTTTGATACTCCACGACCGAGCGGTTCCCTTGTCTAATGTTCTTCAAGTCGTCTTCCAGTTGCCGCTTGACGCTATCGGAGAAAAACGCGCCGAAGAGTTCCTCTCTGAAGACCGACCATGTCGGTAGCGGGTCGTTTGTAGACGGATCCGGACGTACCGTCTTCCACCAGATGCGTGCATTCCCTTCAAGAAAGTGGACAGCTAGTGGGACCCGCTCCTGCTCCTCCATCAGTAGGTCCTCGAAGAGTTTTTCCATGGTATCCACCCACTTCTCGACGACCCACGGATCGGTCGTTTCTCCCTCGAAAGTGGGCGGGTCATGCTTCTTGAACTCGGTCAAATTCGTCCTGATCCTTTCCCGCGTCGCTCGCTGCTCTGTGTTCCCTCCTGCGGTGGCGGACCCCCTAAGGGTAGGGGTCGTCCCTGCCTCCCCTGCTACCGCTCCCAACACGGGTCCCGAAGTCGTCGGGGTGGGTACTTCTCTTGGGGCCGGGGGCTGTTCCGTCGTCGTACCACCCGCCCCTTGCGGCTCCGTAGTGGGTGCTGTGGTTTCGGGCGGAGGGGTCGGATCGCGCTCGGCGGGTGCGGTAGCCTGTCGCTGCGTCAGCTGACGAACCTGCTCCGTCAGTGTCGCTAACTGCCCGGCCATTTCCCGCAGTTGTCGCCGGAGGGACTGGTTCTCTGCGGCGGCCGGGGCCGCTCCGTCCGCGTCTGCGTTCTCGGTGGACGATCTAGTCCGAACCATTGTTTGCTGTAACCAAAGAAACCGTGTCAACCCTATGGTTATAACCCTAGCACCCCGTCTCACGATTACACCTATATTACGTTCCCGTTTCCCCGTACTCTCACGTACTACGCACCTATACCTTGGTTATCTCATGTCCAATTTGCTTGTGGCACCTTACACTGTGGATGTGGATCACGTCTACTATGGTTGTGGTTGTATTTCTCTGATACCATTTAATCTGTCACGCCCCCGGGGGTTTTTGAGTAAATCAAGCGAAAAATTGCGTGTCTATTTTTTTTTTCTCAATATAGTAACATAAACCTCATCCCCGGTGCGTGCCAGACCGCCACATACACAAATTCTCTCCGCCAACAGACAGAGTCTCCTTTGTATATGCACGGCGTCTCATTACAATACACGTTTCATTTATATCACAACTCATCAACCATCAACCATACAGTAGACATACATCAACAAACAGAGTACATTAATTTAACTACTGTTTTAAAAGACCGGCGTCCACTCGACACCTTATTTTTCAAGCAAGTTATTAAAGCGGCATCAACGTTTGGAAAGGATAAAACCAGCGGTTGCAAAACCCGTGCCCACACGGCACTTCGTTTTGAGAAAACATTTTCGAAATCATTTGGTTTATCATGAAAACGTGCCGCGTATGAAAACACCACTATAAGTATCAAAAAACATAAAGATACATCTCATCCACAGAGCTAACTAATACATGTCCACAACTAAAGTAATCCACAAGCAAATTAACTACTCAAAGTTTAAGGGAAATGAGATAAAAACCAAGTATCCTGACTACGGTCCTCGCGACGCAGTCTCACCGCTATCCCGGCTAACGCACCTAGTAACACCTGTCACGGAGTGGGTAAAGTCAGTGACAAACAAAGTAGATGTCTAATAATAACAAGGAAGGAAAAACGAACCGATTACACCGAAACCTTTCGTTAAAACCCTGTACATAATTAAGCTGGGCACCAACCCCAGATTTATCAATTAAGTTGGGCACCAACCCCAGATTTATCAATTAAGTTGGGCACCAACCCCAGATTTATCAATTAAGTTGGGCACCAACCCCAGAGTACCTGTCGGAGAGACTAAAGTCTCCCCTCGTGCACAATCACCTCTTTGATGCTTTTACCCCTTTCGCGGTGCTGATGTGCTATTTTCAGCTGGCGCGAAGAGGTCCTCACGGCTCCCACTCCTTTGTGAGGCACACGGGTCAAAAAGACCACTCTTCCGAAAAGTACACCCATGCGGAGGCCAATCCGCCTGTGTACGTGCAGCATCCGAAACCGGATTTGCCGAGATCGGCGTGTAGTGAGCCCCGCGACCACAGCCGCTTCAATTGTTAGATAAAATATAATTATGCGAAAGGTTAAACTGTCCATCTACTTTGTTAGGTAAATTGAGAGCATTTTTAATGACGATAGATGCACTTACTGCACTTGTTGCACTTATAGCAACCGTACCCACCTTGTTGAAGAGAAATCGGAACACCTGAATCCTTCGCGCACCCCGCTGCGCACCTGGTCCTAAAGAAAGTCCGCAAGGATAACTATAGTCACAAACGTGTACTAACATCCCAAAACAAAAGACCCAATTTACTCTTTTTGACGGAAAAGTCCAACACCGTCCGGTTCGCCGAAAACCGAAACCCGCGCGGCACCCAACATAATAAAATAGTGACCAAGAAGATCCCAAGTGGCCATGCCAAGGAAACCACGGAAATAACGATTCCAACGGCGAAAACGGCTCTCAAAACGGTGGAAAAACGGGCAAAAACGGAGCAAAAGAACTCCGGGCTATCGGATGGTGCACGGGGGCAACCACGGACCGGGTTCACGTCAACCCGCGGCGGCGGCATGCGCCGGGTGCACGAAAAAAACGTGCACCGCGCGCTCTGGGCCGGGCCAGTGCACGACCCGAGCGTGCACCGGGCTCACGGCCCCAGGTCGCGGCGCCAGCACCGGGTGCACGCCCGGGGCGTGCACCGCACCGCGATGGGCCGGGCCGCGCACGGGGTTATGCGCGCGCCGGGTTCACGGTTGCAGGGCGCAAGCACGTGCGCCGGGTGCGCACTGTGCGGAGGACCGCGCTTATGCGGGCCGGGCCGGCGCACGGAACTGTGCACCGGGTCTTGCGCTTCCGACGCTGTGGGCGTGCACCGGGTGCACGCCCGGACCCGTGGACCGCGCCGTACGGACAAGCAACAGTAACCCTAATTTTCGCCGTTTTCGCGCCGTTTTTTGCGATTTCTTCTTCGTTTTCGCTCCCGTGCGATCCCGGCGACGACCCCGCGAGCATGGTAATGACGGCGGCGGCCTCCCGTTTAACAACGGCGGCGGCGGCCTCCCGTTAACCCACTATGTTCCGACGAAACCACCCCAAAAATTCCCGAAAAACTCCCGAAAAATTCCCGGTAAATTCCCGGTAAATCTAATGGCTAAACCGACGACCGACGAACAACCAAAACGTCGATCGGAGGTCCGCCAAAAAGAAACCGATTAAAAACATCGGTTAAATTCGATAAAAAAAAGACACCGATCCCCCAATCAAGAACAAAAAGACACGGATCAAAACCCGACGAAAATCCGCGAAGTACGACCTTACAAGAACACGAAAAATTCCCGATTTATTCTTAAAAATTATTCTACTAACCGGAGATCGACGGGAAGGTCGCCCGGTCGCGTTCTTGCCTTCGGTTCGATATCCGGGAAGATCGGGCTCCTTCTCTTTCTCCTTTTCCTTTCGTCCGGCTAGGGTTCCGTCTTTTCTTTCTTTCTCTCCTCACCGATTAGGGTTTTTAATTCCTTTTCTTTTCCTTCGGATAAAGAGGATTGTTTAAATATCCCCTTTTTATTTATTTATTTTATAATTATTTTTCCCTTTTTATTTCATACGGTACGTAAAAAGGAAAACCCGCAAATATCCGGATCTTATCTCTTATCCACTCCACGAGATAAAATCCCACCTTTTAAAATCCTGATCACCGATTATTTAATTTACTCAATTAAATAATCATGGGAAATCAATTCCCAATTGGATTTAAATTATCGGTTATTTGATTTCCAATTTTAAATCCCGGTCACCGATTATTTAATCCCCTTCATCAAATAATCTTGGGGAAATAAATTCCCAATTTAAAACCCGGTTACCGATTATTTAACCCCTTTAATTCGTACGTAAGAGAATCCAAACTTCCATTAATTAATTAATTAATTATCCCCTACGAGATAACCCACCTTATCTCTAACGGGTGCAAGATATTTTGCACGGATTCCGATGCATGACTAATTACCGTATCACTTAGGGTCCCGTTTCGGGAGATCCCGACATCGGATTTCAAATCCGATCGCGCCGTCGGTCATCATTTTCCGCGCTCTATCGCAGAAAAATACACGCACCCCACCCGGCCGACTTTTCGAATTTAAACAATCTTATTTCGCTTAAGGCTTAAGCAATTACATGTGAGTTCAAAAATGCCCTTAAGGGTCGGGTCACTACATCAGCGATCCCCTTACCTCGATCAGCTGCCGATGGCCCAGCAGCTCCCGTAGAAGACTCTGCAAGACAAAGGGAAGAAAAAGGGGAAAACAACAATGGGGGTGAGAACCACTAGTAAACCAGTAGCCTCCCCCTGTGGGTAAAGCCTCAAACTTCGACGTACCCACTAAGTCTACCAAAGGCAAGGGAAAGGTAGAATGATAAGCCAAAATAGACTGCTGATAAGAGAAACTACCACTACTATGCCTCTAATGCAATGCCGAAAAGGATGACTGTATGTATGCATTAGTAACCGTATCTGCCCAAATAAACCCAATCTAACGACCAGGAAAAATCGGTACTGCCTGCTGCCGCCATCATCATCGGGCAAGCCAATCCGCGCCGACGTGATAGCAAGAACTCAATAACAGTCCGGCATCTATCTGGTATGTCACGCCCCGGATCGAAACTGCGATCCGGGCCCGCCAACAGATCCGCCATCCCTACGGGAAGCCCCGTAGAAACGTAGCGTCTAACCTGCAAATGAGCATCTATACTATACAGATATCAGAGCTGAAGCGAAAATACTGAACTGAAATAAAACAACTCTAAGTATATATACAGACCAAGTCCTCACATAAATACATAAGTCGCTCCAAAATAAAAAGAGTACAACTCGATCCTCACTACAAGGTCACTCAAACAACTCTCAAAAGGTGAGGGTACAGCTACTCTCAGAAGACACCTGGTAGGGATCTAACTCGCGACTCCCTTACCTCGATCAGCTGGATCAGCAACCTGTGCAATCGGAACAGAAGTAGAGGTCCCTGGGGAAAAATACACCACGACGGTGTGAGAACTACATCCCCAAGTAGTTCTCAGTGGGTGCCGCCAACAAGACCGACGGTCTGCCCACTAAGTCCACTAGAGGCATAAAGTAACAAATGCAAAACTGGAAAGAGATGCTGATGAAATAACTCTACAGCTACTATGCCTCTAACTAGATGCTCAAGGGGTGAAACAGAAGAAACTGGTACCACTACTGACTCACAACTCAAATCACCCAATCTACAATGACTGCCACATCGGGTCCAGTCAAACCTGCGCCAACCTACTGCCGTTACGTCCCGAAGGAGCGGCCTTACGTAGGGTGTCCGTGGCTGCCAAACAGGCCCAGCCAGAAGGACTGCATCGACAAAGCCGCAATAGCAAGTAACCCGCCTAGCTCCGGAGTGGCACTCGAGGGGCGCGACCCCACCGAGCAAGTATCTGCGCATCTATGTCGAGCTCAATGTGGCCCATGCAGGCTATAATCCAAATCCACGATCAACAAGATCGACTGTAATCAAAGGAACCCTGTCTCACTCACTGGCTGGAACACAACACAGCCGAGACCCCCCCCTGTCCCACAAACAGTAACCAAAAGACACTCAGATCCATACTCACTATCTGACTCCACTCGGTCCCCCCAACACGAGTGTAAATGCACCCCACTAATACCCGACCCCTCGGCCCCCTATCTGGGCGAGGAAGAAACAAAGTCCAGATGAAAGTGATGACAGTGGAGTGTCTAGAGCAATAAAGTAACCTAGCCCAAGTTGGAGTTTTCTACTAGTCTGGTTGAACATGCTGTATATGACAGGGGTGCTAGGTCAAGTCCAAAGATAGCAATAAATAAGGATGTGGAGAATAATGATATGAAACACATGCTAAACTGAACAAATAAACAATCCCAACTCATGCTCTCTAACAAGCTGTACTGGAGGTAACAAAAATACAAACACATCCCTAATCAGCTAGAATTAGTGTGCAGATCGTAAATCCTGAGAGCGAGGCCACCCACCTGATCAGTCGCACTGTCAAAAGTCCCACAGCGGATAATACCAAAGATGGCAGCTACACAGAGTCCACAGGGTCCAACTCAGTCCACTCTGCTCCTGGGTACAAAAACCACACTGTTGTTACATAATATTCCTCCCAAAACTGTCGGATTTAACATACAGAAATTCCGCTGCAAAGATGGCCAAAAATCACCTGCTGGAAGTCCTCAGAAAAATCCGAATAAAATATCGCCGCGATCTACGCGTCGATAGCTTCGAAACGACTACCTGCACGTCCAAATCCGAGCTTTCTACGCTGAGAAATAAATCCGGCAAGAAAATAACCTCCAACCCAACTGTAGAAATTTCCCCAGATCAACATCCGGAAAAAGAGGAGGTTCTCACCTTCGAGGCAATCTCCTAAAGTCTTGAGAAAAATACAGCAGATTCCTCGCGAAGAGTAGATGAATTTAGGCTCTTGAATCACCCCGATCCGATGCCTGTACGCGAAGTTATGGCCAAAACACCGTGTCGCTGTCCAAAAATCCGCAAAGAAAAAGAGGCAACAGAAAGCTCAAATACCTCCAAAATCCGAAATTAATTTGGGAAAACTTTGAATATCAAAATCAAAGTCCTACCTGTCGTGAGTCCAACGGCGCAAAAATCGTCGAAATCGGGTGTCGGATAAAACCAGGAGAGTCTGCGCACCGAGAAGACGCAAAACGGGTCGAAGATGAACTAAGCGCGCCGCGTCGGAAAACGGCCAACCTCGGAAACCGTGCACCACCACAACTCCGAGAAGCTACGGTTGGAAAGATCTCTGGCAGGGGAAGAATTCTTCTTCAAAGCCCACTGTGAAATTCCCACAGGAAATGGATGAAAAGTGGCCTCAAACCGGATAAACAAGCCTAAATAAGGCTTATCGGGTTCCCGGATCCAACCCGTTAGCCCGGGCTGATCCGGCGCGGCCCGGGTCGGACCAGACGCCGTCCAACCCACCTGGGCGCCCGCCACGTACCCCCGGAACAGGGTACGGCCGTGCGGGGCCCCTGCGCGCGCGCCGCGTGCCTCCCCGCTACAGCGGCGGGGCGACGCGGGTGGCGACGCGTGGCGCGATGCCACGCGTCGGCCGCTCCGCCGCCCCCGCTCACCGCCTAAGGGCTCCGTGGCCCGGGTGCACAAAGGCCCACCAATGGCCAGCTGCCACGCGTCCTGCGCCCGGTCCACGCGCCGCTCCGCATTCTTCCCTGGACCGAGCCGCGTGCACCCGCCAATGTCGCCGTGCCACGTGGCCCGCCCCACGGTCCATGCACCCGCGCGCTTCCTCCGTGGACCGAGCGACGTGGGCCGGCCAATAACAAGCCGCCACGTGGCACCAGCCGGTCCACGGTCACCCCCCATGCACCCGTTTTTCCCCGAAACTTCCGGTAGCCCGTTTTTGGTCATCCGGACTCCAAATTTGGCAAGTAAATAGCCGTTTTCAAGTGTTTTTCCGTGCTGAATCCAATTCTACCATCTGTTCGGCCAAAATCCTTCCCGAAATTTTGGCAAACACAGCCGAAGGCCAAAACAGTAAAAGATACATCTCAGGTCCAACGGTAGCACCTCTTTGATGCACCTTGGGCCAGATACACCAACAATAGGTGTTCTCAGCTGTAGATTCAGTCGGAAAACTGTACGGGGTTTACGGTCTCCACATCCTCCCCCACTAAAAGGGAGTTTCGTCCTCGAAACAAAAGGAAGGTAAACCTGCGTACCTCAATCCGGAATCTCGAACAGGGAAGGGTAGGTATCCCGCATCGCCGACTCAAGCTCCCAAGTGGCCTCTCGCTCCTCATGGTTGCTCCAAAGGATCTTCACATAAGGTATTGCCCGGTTGCGCAATTCCCTCACCTCACGAGCCAGAATCCGCAATGGGCGCTCCTCGTAACTCAAGTCCTCGCCGATATCCAGGGATGCGAAGTCGATGACATGAGACGGATCGAATACATATCTCCTCAAGGCCGAAACATGGAAGACATCATGAACACCAGCCAAACGGGGAGGGAGAGCAACTCTATACGCCACAGGGCCTACCCTCTCGAGCACCTCAAAGGGTCCAATGAAGCGGGGACTGAGCTTCCCCCGCACTCCAAACCTCCGGATTCCTTTCGAGGGCGAGACCTTTAAGAAGACGTGATCCCCAACCTGGAACTCAAGGTCTCGCCGCCGAACATCTGCATAACTCTTCTGGCGACTCTGGGCCGTCTCCAAGTGACGACGTATAATTCGGACCTTCTCTTCCGCCTCCAACAGTAAATCTGGTCCCAGCGTCCTCCTCTCACCCACATCACTCCAATAAAGGGGCGACCGACACTTGCGTCCGTACAACGCCTCAAACGGAGCCATCTTAATGCTCGCTTGAAAGCTGTTGTTGTACGCGAACTCAACCAGGGGTAAGTGTCGGTGCCAACTCCTCCAAATCCATGACGCACGCACGCAACATATCTTCAAGCGTCTGAATGGTGCGCTCTGACTGGCCGTCTGTCTGTGGGTGGAATGCCGTGCTGAAACTAAGCTGAGTGCCCATGGCTGACTGTAGGCTCCCCCAAAACCGTGACACGAATCTCGGGTCTCGATCTGAAACAATGGACGCTGGTACTCCGTGCAGCCTCACAATCTCAGCCAAATAAAGCTGTGCCAAGCGCTCCATGGACCAAGTCATCTGCACAGGCAGGAAATGAGCTGACTTGGTAAGTCTATCAACAATCTGTAGGATCCCTGAACCCCATGCAGCTTTTTCCCGTGAATCCACTGTTTAGACACCTGTTGATGGTGTATCTGGCCCATAGTGCATCGAAGGGATGCCACAGATGGACCCTGTGAGCTTTGGTTAGCTGTTTTGGCCTTCGGCTGCTTTTGCCGAATTTTAGAAAAGGATTTAGGCCAAACGGAGGTTGGATTTGGATTCAGCGCGGAAAAACACTTGTGATTGGCTTTTTGTTTGCCCAATTCTGAGTCCGGATGTCCAAAAGCGGACTCCCGGAAGTTTTGGCAGTTTTTGGCGCTTGCGGGAGCCTCCGGCAAATTTTGGAGGCGGAATTTGGCAAAACGGACCTCGTTTTTGGAATCAGCGCGCGAAAACGGTCAAGATGGGCTATTTACTTGTCGTTTTTGAGCTTGCGGGTACTGTTCACGCCGGAACAGTGTCGCCGGCGATCGCCGCGGCGCCGGCGGCGGGCAGCGCCGGGGCGGCGGCGGCGGCCTCGGGCAGGCGGCAGGCGGCGGCACGCGGCGCGGGCAGGGCGCGGGCAGGCGCCAGGGCGCGCGGGCAGGCGCGCGGTCCACCGCGGGGGTCGTGCACCAGGGCGGTGCCACGTGGCGCCTTCGGTTGGCCGGCGCAGCAGCGCGGTCCACGGAGTTTGGGGGGTGCACGGTGGACCGGGTGGACACGTGGCGGGTCGGTTGGTGGGTCTTGTGCACGCGGTCCACGCGAGCGGGGGAGACGGTGACCGGGGCAGGTGGCCGTACGGCCCGGGTCAGCCGGCGACGTGCGCGGTGCACGGCGCGACCGTGCGCGGTGCACGGGTGCCGGGCCACGTGGCGCGTCGCCATTGGCTGGCGCAGGTGCTCCGGGTGCAGCGGGGTCCGGGAGTGTTGGGCTGGGCTGCGTGGACCGGGCCGCACTGTGCGCGCCCGGAAAGTAACGGGCCGGCCCGTTACTGTAGCAGCCCGAAATCTGGGAGCGCCCGAAAGTGGGACATGTTGGGTATTAATCCAATTGTTTTTTCTCAGCCTATTTAAAGCCAATCCGAGCCCTCACTTTTCCTTTTTTCTCCCAACCGAGCCTCTTCAGCCCGAGCACCTTAAGCAAAGTTTTTCATCTCTAAGTGCTTGATCTCCCTGCCAAGTTTCAAGAGTTTTGGAGGCACGAATCCCGAGGTTCCCCATTTTACGGTGCGGCGCGACGTTGCTTCCTAGTGTTCTTCTTCGGCGCAGCGATCGTATTTTTGCTCCCCTGGGCTACCCCGACATCATTTTCCTGTGATTCTTGGACCAGTGGACTCCTAAGAGGTAGGACTTCATCTTTCGTTTTGGTCGCGCTTTCCCGTTTCGAGGTTTTGGCACGGATTTCGAGGCAACAGTGACCCCTTTTTCTGTATGGAATTCCTTGACAGCAGCGGAGTATTTCGGCCATATCTTTGCGCACGAGCGTCTGACGGAAACGAGCTTATACAACTTTTTCATCTACGGATCGCAAGGAACGCGCTCGTATTTTTATTGGATTTTTGTGAATTTTATTTCGAGGTGAAAATTACTGTTTTCTCAGTGAACAGTAATCAGTCCTTAATACAGATTTTAGTATGAGTGTGCCCCCTTGCCGAATTTTTATCTTGCTGTACAGAACTCGGATTTGGGCGTGCAAGGTACCGTTGCGAAGCTATCGACGCAAGGATCGCCGTGATATTTTTATTGGAATTTTCTGGGCATTTCTGCAGGTGATAATTTAGCAGTTCAGACTTCGAGGTTGTATGTGATTATTAGTGCTATAATTGGGAGCCTAAGTGTAATTAGTGAGCTTTGTACTGTACCAGGAATATTTCGGGTGTGCTAAATTGTGGGAGCAAGGATTTGGAGTTTTGGTATTTTCTAGCTGTACGGACTTGGACAGTTGCACTTCAGGTGGGTGGTTGTTGTACTCCTCTCCTTTGATATGCCCACTAGGAATATCAGAGATCGTCTCTATTGGACATTTTGAATGCTAGACTTAGTAGACATGCAGGTTTAACTAAAATACTACGAGCCT